>JAGFPH010006373.1:48276-73973 GCA_018207615.1 Philaenus spumarius | reverse complement strand
ATTGCATCGGGGTACCATATTTTTTTTACATCTTCAAAGTAACCCGGTTAAACTTTTTTTTACAAAAACATAGCCTCCAACATCAGAACTTAACGTCATAGTTCTGATGTCACTATCCCACGTCATAGTTCTGCCGTCATAGTTCTAACGTCATAGTTCTGACGTCACTAATTACCCACGTCACTACCCACGTCACTAATTACCCACGTCACTACCCACGTCACTAATTACCCACGTCACTAATTACCCACGTCACTAATTACCCACGTCACTAATTACCCACCCCTCCCCCAATGACGTCATAAAACAAAATGGCGGCTTGCACCCGCCTTTCCCTCTACTTCAATCAGTTAACTAGTTCTAGATATAAAATTATTTAGTTAAAAAATAAAAATGGCATGTAGATAATAAAAAAAGAGTTTCAGTGCATATTTTTTTCAGGAGTTATTTATTTATGTTGGCCTATATGACCACCCATTTAATTATCTCTGTAATGCGCGTTTATAATTTAACTAAACCTGATTTAATTATTGATGATAATTATAAGTTTTCATAATAAGTTTTTTTTACAATTTGATAATCAATATTGTTAACATAAATCTATCTGATGAGAATGTCATAATGTTAATAATGAATTACTAGTTTTGTAAAAAAATATATAATCTGTTCTTTATTACAGATTTTTAAGAAAAAGGTTTTCGTATAACATCAATTATTTTCGAAACATGTGAAATATTAACAACATTTTAATGTTAGGACGATATCAAAATGGGAATGCTAAAGGTATAATTTCTTCGTTTCAATCCAATTAAAATACAAGATTTGTCAAATCGCTAATTACTTTGAATCCGTTTATTCAGATCGCAACGCAAATTTGCTGAATAGTAATGTTTCTTCTCATAAAACTCTTTTGCCTCAGTTCACATTGTCCTGTTGTAATATCGGCGAAATCAGTAATATTGTTCTAAATCTAAATGTGATTAGATATGTGATATTGACCTAGTGATATTAACGGAAATTCCTTGCAAAGGTTCCTAGCCAGACTTGATTTCGAATGATCGAATGACCCGTTTACGATGAAGGCTCTACGAAAACTGATCGACCCTTCCACGAGGAAGGCTAGATGTCAAAAGACCGACTGATTCGTTCACGAGGAAGGCTAGATGTCGAATGATCGAACGACCGAACGACCAGTCCGACTCGATGTCGAACTGGTTGGTCCCTTGCACGAGGAAAACTCGAAGTCGAATGAGCCACCCTTCCACGTGGAAGGCTCGATGTCGAAAGGCCGATCTCCGGCCGCCTATATACCCATTGGTGAAGGGCATGAATAAACAAAAGAAAAACAACGCAAACAGAATTTTTTAGCGGGTCTGGGACCGTCCATTCCTGCCGTATTTCACGTTACCTTGACTTGGCTTGCCTGAGTAAACAACCGATAAGCAATGCAAACACAGGTGCAGTGCAGCGGGTCCAATCCGACAATAATTAAATTTGATCGGCGTTAGCGAGCAAAGAGTATGTCTTTGAAATAAAAATTGTGGGGGTGAAAAATGAACCCGTTACACACTTCGTCACAATATGGGGAAAAATTTACGATAAGAAACATGCTACAAGGATACATTTTTTCTGAGCAAGTGTATAGCTTTTGAAAGTTTACATAACTTCCTCGTCTCACATTTGCAAAGCTGGTTCGGTTTATTTCAAGTTTTAATGAGACAGAGCACTGCAGCGATTGTCTTGTAAGTTCAAGTGTTCCAAGTTTGTAAACTATGTATCAGTAAATGCCCTGATAATTCGACATTTTACCTCTGGACATCAAAGTCGCCCGAACTCAATATTATATGAGTTTCCCTTTTTGGGGTTTGTGAAATATTAGATTATATAAGAATTTTTCCCCCTCTAATCTAAGACTGTCTTAGAAACAAAACAAAAACAGCTAGGAAGAAATAATAGCACAATCTAATACTCTCATCATTGCTACGTTTTCTTTTGTATAATTTAATTTAATTAGATATATTGTACGATTTTTTGATAAGAATTATGGTTTTGATAGTTGACTAACTATTTAAAAAATAAAGACTACAAGGCTCTATGTGTATAGTTAGATTTTAGTTTCTCCCCCCTATACGTAGTATGTATAGAAAGTATTGTTTTCGTCCAAATTTTCGAATTTGAATTTTTAGTGGAAATATCTGTTTTGGTGCTCCCTGAACACCAAAAAATTTTTTAGTGGAATTATCTGTGTTGGTGCTCCCTGAATTCAAAAATATTTTTAGTGTAATTATTTGTTTTGGAGCTCCCTGAACCCAAAAAAGTGTTTTTTGTGTGATGTCTGTCCGTGAGTCTGTGTGTCTGTTAAAATGTGTACAGAGCTGGAGACCATACCAACGGTCCAATTTTGATGAAATTTTGTATGTACGTGTAGTTCTGGAATATCTCCAGGCGTTTTTTCATTTTTTTAAAGTTTTACCCCCCCCCCCCCCAAAAAAATGGACAAAATACGAAAAAATCTAAATTTTTCAAAAATGGCTCTAACGATTTTTATAAAATTTGGCTTATGTACCTACCCTTAATGTACCCTACCATATGCAAAAAACCGCGTCCTTCTAAAAATTCTCGTTTAGGTAATAATAACAACTGACTTTTGGGGGTTTTGGGAGAAAAACAGGGTTGTTTTTCAAAATGTTTGAAACCCTTTTTTCGTGCATCTATACAGGCCTAATTGACATGTTTATTGCAAATTTGTTCGAAATCGATCGAATAGTTTTAATAATAATAATATAATATGGATGTGTGTTACATACATCTAATATTTTCCATGGTATGTCCTACGTTTTCAATTCTAAATAACCACCTCCTATGCTATTCTTGAGAAGGTATAAAGTTTCAACGGGGAGAAAGTATGTGCCAGTTATCTTGTACCGTTTATTATTTTATTATTTTTAATACAATTATATTATTACAATAATTTACTATTTACAATTATTTATGTAATTTATCATTAGTATCAATCACAATTGTTTGATTATATCCCAATAAAAAATACACAAAATATTACTGATCTAAGTAAATTGATTTTGTACTCTTCAGTCTGGGTACTATGCTGATCTCATTTATCCTTCTTAACATGACATTTTAGTGATTCTATAATAATATTGGTTTAATAACATGTTATGTTATTTGAAATATTTTAATTTACTTTACTAATTTGTATTCTGTGAACTTTCTCCTACATTATACTCGTAGTTTCAGGCAGGTGTCTTTTTCAATTTTTTTTTTTTTTAGAATCAAAGTAAATCAGATATTTCAACAGAAAGCAAATGTGTTTCCTTAATTGTTCACATCAACCAAGTTATCCAGAACCAAACTAATTGTAAATGCAATTTTTAAATATTATTGCTTGAATAAAATCTTTGTTTACATTCGTTTTAACTGTAGGCTAGCTGTATAATTTGTAATGTTATAATATTATTTTACGGTGTCTATCCTATTACTCTAGCAAGAGTAAGCACATCGAAATAGTTGTACATAATTGTGTTTGTTAAACAAACACTTGATTGTCGTAAAGGCTAAAGTGGGTACTTCTAAGCCTACAAGTAATTCAAAGGGTACGACCTGGATTACCTTTATTACTGAGAAACGTGTTTAATGGTCTGTATCACCAAAACCTGTGACACAAGTCCAGCTATTAATGCACAGATAGCACGTGGCTGACCCTTCATTGTAAATTTAATGAAATTTGTTATCTTAAGTTTCGCACATTGTATTAAACGAGATTATTTACAGTATTGTCATGAATATCCTAAAATCTTGTTATAGTTTTGGTAATCATTACTTCCAGTCATGGGCTACGTTATTCAACTTCACTTTTCTTCTTACGTAATCACCCATTTATCTCTTCATTTCGTTTGGTTCTTTCTTCTTCTAGAAATATATTCTCGGGTTTTGGAGTTTTTTCCGTTGTGAAGTGCTTCATCTAGGAATTTTTTTTTGCTCAAATAAACCTTTGTCATCACTTCATACCCAACTCTTATCTGGTAATTCTGATCTGTTCAGCCTCTACCAATTCAATCTCTTGGTATTGAATCCTTGAGATGTCTTTCCATCATGCTGGCACTATGATCTACAGGCATCTAATTTAATATTTATTTTGGAATGCTTATATTGTGTAGGCTATTTACTCTTATTTAATCGTAACTGTTATTATTATATGTATATTTGTACACATTTTTTGTTTAGTTGTTTCTACTTCACGAATTTATTTCATACCAGTTACACTTATGAAAACAATGTTTTATAGAATCTGACAGAAACAAAAAGCCACCAAATAGATTTGAACTTGAAGCATTATGTTGGAGGTTTTAACGGAAGCTAGTTAAAGATAAGCAAACTTGAATATTTTAAACGTTTGTTTAGGTTGTATATTTACCATATTATCAGAAGAATTCAAGATTAAAGTAAAGTCATAACAATAAATCCACTTAGTTGCTTATGCAAAATAAGCAAACAAACAAATATTGATTTAAAATAATTTTCCGTTAAAAATAAAATCTTGCTACCTAAAATTATACATAAATATAAAGACCTAATTACGTTAACCATTTATAAAATATCCAATGAGTTTTATGAATGTAAAATTGAAATACTAATATTTCCTATGAAAATAAACTGAACTGCGCATTTCTTGGCCAGTAAGTAAAGAACAATTTAATGTAATCAGTACAAAATTATAACAGTTTACCGAAACTCAGGCGAGTTATTTACAGTAAATTGTTAAATATATTCAAAACTGTAGACAAAATCAGCAAAAATTTATATTTTAAATAATTGAATAAAATATAAACCTACTTAGTTATACAACAAACACTACAATATAAAAAACGTCAAGCGACAATAGATTTTGTGCATACATAGCCTATAGTTTAAATTACACATTGATTTATTAATAAAAAGTGTTTATTTTGTTCCATTAGAATAAATTTGTATTTACTCTAATCAACCTAAAATATAGGTAAGGAATTTTTAATTGTTTACACACGTTAAGCTAAGCCTTTTAATGCGAAAACAACCATCTGTTGGTTTGAAAACTGTTTAATACATAATCCCCAAGAAATACAGTTCCGTGTTTGAAGACGGATTAGAAATAATAATAATTTGTAAAAACCTCTAAATCAATGAGTAGGTGTAAAAATAGTGCAGCTGACGTTTCGATCATATGTATAACAACATTGTAAATAATATACCTGCACATGATGTTGCAATAAATTTATTCTGCAGTAACACTTGTTAAGAGACTACAGGTAATAAAACAAAAAGTACGTTTAGGTTCCATACTAAATTCAATCACAGTCTAATTAATATTAAAGCGTTTATTGATAGTGCTAGAAATAATATATGTAATAGTATTCGACTATTTGCAATTCAAAAATAATCATTTCTACTTATATAAGTTATAAGTTCTAATAGCAATATCGGGCGAATACTATTACGTAGGGGTTTTTCTTATGAAAAACAACCCGATTGGCAGTAATTATTTTACAGGGATGCGGATTACATAGATAATTATGTATTTAAATTTAGCCCACCAAGGACACTCAATATATGCATGCATGCATCTAACGCAGAAAACTATTAATAAATCATTTATTCACTCTTAATCTAAATCTTAGTCCTAACCCTAGGGCAAAACTGAATTCAAATTTTTACCCCCGCAAATAGGGATTCTTTACAAATAAATAACTTTTCCTAAAGATTAAAACAAGTAAACTGACTCAAACCCAAATGTAATATAAACACATGTTCCTTTAATATACGCAAGTTGTCCCTTCGCCTTCATTCTATCCATGTTGCTTTCGTCGGCCAGATCAGATTCCTTATCTCTTCAAATTTACTCGCCTCTATTCCAACTCCGTATTGATCGTCCAACTCTCTCGTTGGCTTACTGCAAAATGCAACTATGTGATTTTATATAATCGCATGATACTACTAATACAAGTATTCTACTTCTAATTAAATTAAATGATCTAAATATTATTGAATCAACGTCACTCATCCCACTTCACAGTATTTCTTTTTTTTAACTGTCAATTTAAACAAACATAAAGCATTTTAATCGTTTATACAGATTATAAACTTTTACATGTTAGAAACCGATACAATACCTACTGTATTCTGTGGGGTACAGTGATTCGGAATATTTCTAAAAACTATGACGAAACGATAAGAATAAAAATCAACACTATAGGAAGTTTTGAGACAACTCCAGTATTTTGATAATGGGACAAGAAAGTAAAATGAGTGGGGGTGGGACATGCATGAGAACGTAATGTCAATTGTACAAAATATGAGTGGAGGATGGGAGAAAATATGCGCAGTAGTGTGTACATAAGCTGAAAACATATCATATTCTCCATCTCAAAAATGTTTGACATGTTGTTTCTGGTTTTACCGATTCAATTTATAGAGGGATGGGAAGACACATGAAATGTCTAATTATTACGTTCTTATGTAACTTAACGAACTTCTGTTTGTGTAATGGAACCAGTTGAAATTACTGTAAAACTGTATAAACTCTTTTAAAGATACCTAAATTAAGCCAAATGAGTACGAGGGAGTAAAAACACAATCTTAACTAAAATAACTTGGTTAAGTGTTCCCCGGCAAATTTTTACTTCCACCTGCCCCTGATTTCATGAATATTAAAATTCTAAACCTTAAGGTTATAGACGCCAATTTTCGTAGTACGCAAATGGGGAACTGATTGCATTTGATATTATTGTTTTATACAAAGTAGTCACGGTTGCTCTATTGTTTTCAATCGTATTTAAAAATTTAGTACTGGTTTATTTATTTATATTTCATACTACGGTTAACCAACTATTAAAAACATAAATATTGGTGTTAATGATAATTATTGATAATTATATAATAATAATGGTACTGAACATTAGGATTATTGAAACAGCGTGGCAGGGTGGTTACCGTCAAAACTTTTATATTCAACTAATAAAATAAATAAATAAATTTATAAAGTCGAGTGAACACAAACGAGCAACCATATCTAATTTATCATAAAATAAAATTTCAAATAGTTAGTTTCCTATTTGCTTAATACCGGCGTCTATAACCTTAAGGTTTAAGCCAAATTCGGTACACTTTATTCTAACTGGCATAAAGTAAAGTCGTTAAGAAAAAATAATAATAGTAATGCATAATAACCTAAAGTAACATATAAAAAACTAGCTTCCATTCAACCTGTATATAGTTTTTAACCTAAATATATAGTTCAACCTCCATAGTTTTTCTTTGGTTATGTATGCATTTGTAAGAGTAATTTATTCAGCAAAGAGATATTTGAGTAAAGAAATTGGTTAAGTCTGAAAAAAAATCAACCTACATAGTTTTTCTTTGGTTATGTATGCATTTGTTAGAGTAATTTATTCAGCAAAGAGATATTTGAGTAAAGAAATTGGTTAAGTCTGAAAAAACAATCATTAGGCAAAAACAACTTAATTCCGAAGTATAAAATAATATTATTTGACTCGAAGATGTAAGTTGAAGTTTTTAGATAACAATATACTTTGAAAGTATCAATGACATTACAAGGGTTGGCAGGGTATATAGTTGGCAACACGTCGTCAGATTTACTTTAGTTGTACTGAAACTGAAAAGATTCTATCATAGTTGCTGTAATTTAGTAGCGTTACCTCCTGAAAGATACCCTTCTTCTTTGTGCTATAAATGTGTAACATCATATTGGTTGGTACCTGTTTGTATTCTTGTACCTTTTATAATTATAAAATAATAATGCCTCTTTATTTTGCAAATGTCCATTTGGTTTTTATACAAAAATTCCTTTCAAATATATAATTACATTTTTTTGTAATAACTTGTATTATAAATGAGGGGGATATTAGTGGGTAGTTCCTGAATAAGATGGTAGGACGACGTAAGAGAGGATGTTAAGGACTCTAGATAGACAGATAAGGAGAAAAAATGAATTGAGGGAAAGGCTCACACAGTGCTGTAGTCTCATAAAAGAAGAACAAGTACTTATAGAAAGTTAGAAGTTAAATGCAAAAACTAATTTTTACTCGAAACACTTCCACATAATAATGTTAATAGAAAATACAAGCATTAAGAATTTATAAAATTTAGAAATGTATAAATTAAATCAACATTAGATTTCTTCATGATTTAAATTGTTTAGAAAGCACTGCAGGGACTAAGTTTATAAATTGTAAAGAGCCACACAAAAATTACTGGATTAGACTAAACTCAAGTTATATTTCTAACTTACATGATATGTAAATTTTGTTGTCAACTGTATGAGCTGCGAATATTTTAATATACAAATACAGCTTTTGTTAAGTAAAGGATAATTTGTTCTTTTTGAACTAATGTCATTAATTATAAACCTTTGCTTTTTTTATTTCACAACTTTTTGCAATATTAATAGTTGTATTATTAAATGTATTGCACTTTTCATCAAGTAAGGTCCCAACTATATTAAATTAGAATAATTAAAATAAAATGTATAATATATTTAAAAACATTCTTACTGGTAGGGTTATTGTTTGGATACAAACCTGATGTATCACCATGACTTTTCCCTGCAATACTGTAATCCATTTATAATACAAAAACACTATGTGCGTGAATTTTTGTTATTTGTTGAAAGCTAGTTTAATCTCAATACATTGTTCTAAACATAAATACAATGAGTCTAGGCATATATTGAATGATACAAAAAGAAAACTCAGATTAAAATAGAAATGTATAAATTGGTTATAATGTATGAATAACTTATCCCGTTTTTAAGTTTATAAAAAGTTGTATAAGCTTGTATAAAATAATAAATTTTATGAATAAAATAAAACTCTAGCTGACATAAAGAAGTTTCCTACAGTTGATACAAATAAATAGGGAATAATGTATACAATTATATATATACAATTATATATATACACAGGTTAGAATATAACTTCCTAACTTCACATTTTCTTATATCTGTAACATGTAAATATTTTTATTTTTTCAGGTATTTCAGGTATACATATTCAGGTATTTATTATCACTTTGAAATTTAGTTTTAAATAGTCGACTCTATTCTGTTTCAAAAGATTTTGTATATCTAATGTCTAAAAAAATATTTTTACAGAACTGTGCTTTACGAGGATACTAATAATATATATCGTAGTGTTCTTCTTCAGTTAATGTGTTTTCATTCAAAAAACATTCCTTTGCCGACTTATCCTCTAAAGTACTATTGAAAATTTCCTTTTATAAGTTACACATTAGAGAAAGAATATGTCTCATACAATGTGTACATGTAATGTTTGAGTATTGATAGAAGCTTGAGATTCTACCAAGTATAAGTGTACTTTCTTCCAGCAGTTCTGTTGACCCCGAAACAAACAAAAAATAATACAACTAAATGTCACAGTTTTTTATTTCTGTAAAATTATTTGTCCATGTTCTGTTTGCAAAAAGAAGAAGTGCTTAAGTTTTACATTTAGAAAGCGCATTGTAAAAGATATAATAAACAAAAATGTAATATATCTCCTAATAATTACGTCATGTAAAATATAAAACATAAACCTACATCTCAACAGTACAAGATTTTATTGACTAAATGCACATTGTATAAACCACTAAGAAATATTCAATTACGGTACCTTGGTAAATTTATTAATTATTACTTATTATTATTTTATTATTATTAATTTATAAATTACCTTAATAATCAATTACCAATAATAAAATTTCCCCCAGTTAAAGAAATAAAATCTCAGGGAGGGACTGTTACTCGGAGAAGCTCATTTTAATTCACATTACCAAGCAACTAACACGTAACATATACTATGTATAATATACTCTTCCAAACAAATACAATTATATCAGAGTCTTAAACATGTCTTTAGTAATAACAAAAAGTGTATTTTATCATACATTTAAGTGTCAAGTGTTATTGGAAATCTGTTTACAAAATTGAGTGATCCTTGGTTTCAAACTGAAGTCTGCTATGATATAGGAGTTGAAAAAAGGACTGTACCGGAAACCTTTTATGAAGGCGTATTGGATAAAAACAAACAAGCTTCTGCATGAAGGGGCTTTACGAGTATTTTCTTGGCATTACTATTCTACATTAAATTACACGTAATTACTTGCAAGTATTTTCCCAGTAAACCTTCGGCAGGTACAAGTAAACAGTCACGAGTTATTATTATTAGTTTTATTAATACTAGCTTTAAGAGAATACTTTACTAATGTCTTACTCGTTAGTAGATCCTTTGAGTATATGCTTGTTTTTATTTATTATAAATCTCATTAAATTCTACACATGACAATCAATTATATTTAATAATTTGTTACATAATCTGTTTAAAGAATAAGAGTTGTGGCATTTACTAACTGTAATACTTTATCTACACTTGTTGGAAGACAAATCAATAACATATAATACAGACAATATATGCCCAAGAACAGAACTCTGTGGGACACTATAGTTTAGTTGAGCCTCGCCGGAAAGGATTCCTACAACTTCTACACAAAGTGGTGATCTTCCGGTCACAAAGGATCTAAGTAATGTCAATGTATGATTCCATACGTTTACCATGTATTAAAAAGTTGTTCATAAACAATACAATTAAATGCTTTATATTGGTCCAAAAATAGAATAACTACTTGTCCCCCCCCCCCCTTAATTATAAAGGAGTTAATGGGATTTGTCAAGGCATCTATGGTCAATCTACCTCTCTGAGAACCACACTGACATCTGGACATTATGATATTAAAGTTTTCCATATAACTTATCAGACTTACCAAACACAATTTCTCAAAATTTAGCTGAGTGTTTGACAGCAAATATGTGGGGATGTAGTTGCCAAACATCATAATTGTTGATACTTTTAAATAAAGGAAAAATCCTCAATTGTTAATTGGCTATTAAACACTCCTTCAAGAAAAGAAGAGTTGTCCAATACAGATAGTGGCTCAATTAGTTTTGTGAACATGTGGTCATGAACAACCAAGATATTCCATCCATATGTGAAGTTGTTTTTTTTTTATTATTCTTTAAACCATTTATCACTTCCGTTATCTTACCACTACATACATACGCCACGCCCTTGATGACGCAGAAAATCGCTGGCTTTGATGAAGGATTCACAATGAAACGTTTTACAACAAAGTCATAAAAAAAACATTAAGTGCAGTTGCTTTAGAGAATGTCAGGAATTGATTTACTCTTTTAAGTTTCACTCTATTTGTGTATAAGGTGGCTTGGTTTTCCGAATTGCATTACTTATTCGCCAGGACGTTTTTCCTGCATTTTCAGATTTGTTCATCTGCTCGTTGAAGTAATGGGGCTGTAGAAAGTTTTGTTTACTTTACTGTAGCATACATTCTTTTCTAATTTACCATAGCCAATTATATAAAGTCAGAATATTATGAAATATGTTTGTGCATTGATTAATTTTGTGATAGGGCTCTAATTTATGGGTCAAACACAAAGTATGGAGAAAATTCATAATATTTTCAAGTATACTTTATTTCAGTACAAATTTAATTTATTGCTGTTATTACAATATTTACCATTACTTAAAATAGAGCTGCCGATTCCGTTAAATTTATTTATTAGAGCAGAAAGATATAATAGAACGTATTTATATAAAAGTCTCAATTTATAATATAAGAAGTATACAATACACTAAATAAATTGATTAAATGATAAATAATTTGTCCCGTGTACTTTATGTTATTGAGTTACTTAGTGTAATTATTGATTTACTTGTCAGTATTGTTTGAACATAATATATTTGTATCACTCACTTCTGTACATTCAAGGTGGTTGCATCGAAAATAGTTTATATAATCATAAAAGTAAGATTTGTGTGCGTGTAATATGGAATGGAAAATTTAAAGCAATCGAAGTAGTATTATATAGTGGTTATTATGCATGCCTTGTATTATTGCACTCAGTTTGTTAATGTTTTACTGTCAGTATTACTAATTCAATCGCCCTTTCGTAGAGATTCCCCTGCAACAATATTTACAGTCGTATTAATGCTTATTATATTTGTTCTGGTTGCATGTTGTGTAATTAATTTACAATTTCATAATTTTCACGATAATTTACAATATTCAGGAATCTATGCGTACGTGAGACTTTTCGGTTTCGTTGTAACATTACTTAGAACATTTTCAATGGTAGTTGTCTACTACTGGGCTAATCAGAAGTACAATTTCGTGAGTAATGATCTCTCATTACTGAAGAAAACTCTGAAATACTCTGAGAAACAGTCCTATCTATCAAATTGTTGTATATGCGTAATTGCAACCTTCGTATGTTTTACCACAGTTGCAAAAGCAATCATTAACATCAAGAGTAGTGGAATTACTGGAGTCGTAATAATATACCTGATGGCATTTACGGAATCTACATTACTTCAGTTTGTACTCAAGAACCTTTTGATAAGTATTCAGTTTAAAACTGCAGAGGAACGTCTCAATGAACTGAAATCACAGAGATTGAACAGCATTCAGGAAACATATGAAGCATATTCTGCTATCCAAGTGGCTTATGACAGTAGGTTATCTTATGATTATCTCAGAGCAACCAAAGAAAATGAATCACTTTGGATAGGAATTTTGTTTTTAAAGACTGAAGCAATCCTATTGATTTTAGACGCATATAATTTATGGGCAAAGAACCAAGATAGAACCGCATATCAAGTATATTTATCTAGTCTTGCTTTGCATATTTACCTAGCTGACTTATCGGTACCTCGTCTAAAATCTCGGGTGAGTGAGTAGCCTATTATAGTATTAACAATACCATCATATTATTGTAAAATATTTGCGTCTTAAACACACCGAATAAGACCAGTACTTTATAGTTGAAGTGTTTGTTTACAACGTTTAAATAACGTTGTAGATTTAAATAACAGGTGCATATTTTCATACGGGATTAGATTTTGTATTGGTAACATGATAGAGAAAAATATCGCACTGGAGTTTAAAATAAATTAATGATGGGAATTTAATTTGAACAGCTCTATTTGCAATTAGTAGAAGTTGCGTTTTTTTATTTGTTAATATTTCTAAAACAATTCAATTAAGCTATAGTTTATATTTAGACATAATATATTTGTGTGTAGCCTCCTTGATTGTTAATTTAATGAATATATTAGAAAGGTGAATTACCTGGTATTTCCGTATGACAATGCAATGTTTTCTTCCTGCTTAGGATGACTAGTTTCGACGGTTAAATCGTCATCGTCGGATCCTTGATCATTATGTTAAAATTTTTTTTATTTCCGCCGTTCTGAGGAGTTGTCATCACTGGCATTTAACTAATATTTTAGTGTTCACAAAATAAATTAATACATTTATACACAAATTACACATTACAATCACAACGATTACCCAAACATGTCTGTACAAATGCATAATATGCACTCAGAATTCTCAGAGTTAGTCATCAGAAACCGACCGGCATACAACGTGTTTTGCTACGTGGCTTAGTTTTAAATATTATTAAACCTTGATATTCGTGCATATTATGCATTTGTACAAACATGTTTGTGTAATCGTTGTGATTGTAATGTGTGATTTGTGTATAAATGTATTAATTTATTTTGTGAACACTAAAATATTAGTTAAATGCCAGTGATGACAACGTCTCAGAACGGCGGAAATAAAACAATTTTTCAACATGATGATCAAGGATCCGACGATGACGGTTCAACCGTCGAAACTAGTCATCCTAAGCAGAAAGAAAACATTGGATTGTCAGACGGAAATACAGGGTAATTAACATTTCTAATATATTCATATAGTTTATAGTAAACCATAAATATAAAACTTAACCTAATTATAAAAGAAACACTAAAACACAACCTTTTCTAAACGAATACAGACTATCATATTTTACTAACGAAATACCTACAATCTTTATTTAAACCCGTAAACTTAATTATGTCATGTCATAATAGTTGAGATAAGTTTAGCAAATAACGCAATTGCGTAACCTACTAATAAAAATGTTGTTAGATGCTTTAACATATCTATGAATAAAGAAAAGTATTATTAAAAAGCCTAAATTTTTTCATTTATTTTAAACTTCTTTACAGTTTTCTTCGATGATTGACAAATTTGACGAAGTACTGACTTTTACACATGCGAAAGACGTTGAATTACAGGTATGCTTCTTTAATATAATTACTATCATGACTGTATAGAGAAACAGAAATGACATGAAATAAATGTTTTAAATACTCCATTTAAACATAATAAATTAGTGTTGTAATTGCTTGTTGTATTGTTTGATGCAACATTATTATTTTCAAATATAATCAAATACTGTTTTATAATCATTAATCACATAATAATATTTATACTAATCATTACTACATACTTCAGAAGACCTAATTCAACCGAATTGTTATTCTAAAATTTTAATTGGTGTTCTTCAAATTTGTTCACAGATGACCAACTTATTTCTTGAATTACAACATCAGTACCATGATAAATTCAGACAAAGCCCTTTCAATACTTCAGAAACTGGTTTAGTATGGGTAAGAATAACATAAATATTGGCATTACTACGAGCTCAATTTTTTTGGGCCACGATTTGGTGTTGCAAAACAGTATTAACTCATATACACGATAACGATAGTTTTCTTCTGCACAAAAACATAACACTATTAAATTCGATTTCTACTTATCTGATACTGAGCATTACTTACTGCTGCATAAGTATTTCAAATTGTTTAATAGTTTTACCTTAGAACTGAAAAAGTATTAATAAATTGATAGCTGAGTTCATTATTTTGAGTGCAGTCAAGTTTTCGTCTAGCTATTTTAGGTTAGGATTTAGTATTAGTTTTATGAAAATACTTTCTAAATTTTTCAATGTAAAAATGTAACTAAAAAATATCATCGACAAGGTTGAGTTTATCTAAGTTGAGTTTGTTCGTGGGAGAAGGGAGATCTCGCAGCCTTTCCCCACTCAAGTGCATGTTTGGAGGAAATTAGCGGGACTAATGTTGGAATTGTGGGCATCACTCTCTCCACTATCTCTTCGGTAAAATCAAAATCAAGGAACATACAAACGCAACCGGCAGGTGGCAACACCACAACTGGTGCCTATCTAATCCATACTGTTGTATCAAACCTTTCCTTTTTTCTGACAGACCCGATTTCTGTTTCTCCAGACGCTTGTTGCGGTATCTGCCTTCCCGGGAAAAGGTGAAGGGAACACAACAAGACAATTCCTACAGGCCCATTGGGATTAAGGTGATACCAATGTCATTTAACCAAAACGTAAAGCAAAGGAAGGAAAAAACGGATGGTGTAAACCTACACTCATACAGACTCTAACCGATTATATCCGGCTCATATCTTTTTTTGATGAAAAGTTGACTAACTAAGAAAAAGCAATAGTCGTTTCCTGTGACAGAACTCACTTAAGTTAAGTTTCAGCCAAAGTTATATTTTCAGTTTAGTGGATAAAACAGGTCTGAAATTTGAATATATAGTTGAGGTTCTTAAATTGTGTTCATTAGTAAGAAAATACTAACAACATATTATATAAAATAATTCTTAAGCTTTCGCAAATTGAAATATGTTAATAATAATTTACTACTCAGTTATATAATCACTAAATTCTCTCAACACCAGAAATAACGAAATATAATTT
Organism: Philaenus spumarius; assembly: GCA_018207615.1. Taxonomy (NCBI): domain Eukaryota; kingdom Metazoa; phylum Arthropoda; class Insecta; order Hemiptera; family Aphrophoridae; genus Philaenus; species Philaenus spumarius. The sequence goes on along the minus strand of JAGFPH010006373.1, from coordinate 58,267 downwards.
TATTTTTATACATACAAAAGATGTTTATTCTTCTTTCTTCAATTAATCCCAGTTTTATAAAAACAAATTATAAATGATATAAATAACCATTTAATATGATCCATTTTTCGCTTTAGTGATACATCAACTGTATCTATTTTGTAAACTTTGTTGGTCCTTTTTGAGAATATTATCTTAGAACAATGCCATTTAACATTAGAAAATACTGAATTACTGAAAGTAAGTTATAAATGAACTTAGAATCACAACCAATTCTTAGAAGCTTTCGCAATCTAAACCACTTACTTTAGTATAACTTACATTTATTTTGCTTTGTTTACAGGCTAGCTGCACTGCCATAACATTTCTCATCGTGCTCATAGAATTTTCTTAAGCAATTTGAACTTTAGCTGAGTTGGTTATAATAAATGAACAATATAATATATTGTATAAAGTGTAAGTTCTATAGTTACCTACTAAGTATAAAAGTAAATGTTTAAACATGCATTTATTTAAAAATTCAAAAATAAATAGCACATTTTAAATGGTTATTTCAATCAAGTTTGATGAATTAAATTTAAACTGTTTTAATCAAGAAAACAGCCAGAAGTTCAAAATGGATCCATTAATAGGTTATGTACTTGACATGACTACTTTGACCATTAAGTAAATGGACTAAATTAAACTCACGTTGTTGAACTTTGTAGTCTATGCCACTTTACACAACTCCTAAACTGCCTATAGAAAGAATATGACTTACAACACTAGAAAAACATACTATATTTCAAGTAATTAACAGTAGGCTACTTTCTGTAAGTTCTCTACACAATATTTGGGCATAAGCATTATGAATAGTTTGGTGAATGCCTTATTTACACTGTTTTAACATAGTTATTTTATTCCGTTACAAATATATTTCAGAACTGCCGTTAATTTTAAGTCACGCAAATGTTATAATTCCAGTTTCTTCTGCTTAAATGCTTGAGGAAGTAAAAATAGTATTTACGTCATTAAATAAAATCGAACTAGAAAAATTTAAGTAATAATATGTATAAAAAAGTATCTGTAACGATGAAAAATTACTGATTTATGAATGGCATCAAATTTCCAAGCAAACAGACTTATATTTTATTCATATACGTACATGTATATAAATGGTGATGTATAAACCCACACAAACTAAAAACTGAGTTTCTTATTACTTTAATAACGGCTGGTGCAGTAACTATAGTTTATGATTTTAATTAAAGCGTTGTATTTGTTTACTTCTTAGTCTTGCCGATGGTCAAATATTAAAATAACTGTAATATGAGCAAAGCAGATTATTATTGCTTAAACGAAGTTCATTTACTATATTTTCATGTTTTATTTGGAAAAACACTTGATTCATTAGTAGTTAAATATTTTTGGATATTCAAACTGTTAATTACGATTTTATAAATTCGTAAAGTGATTAAGGAAATGTATGTTCTTCTTGGTTCATATAATATTAAAAAGGTTTATGTTATAAATTTGTTTCGCCATTTATGTTAAAAGTTTCCGACATGGTTATATTTTGTTTACCATAATTTATGAAAAAATAAATGTTTGGTGTTATTGTTGGACTTAAAACCATAATTTAAAAAATATTGTTCAGAGTTAGTTAACATGTACTTGGTCACCTGCTTCGTATATAACATTGAATATATTGATAGTACTCATATTATTAAAATAATTAAAACATGAAATTGTTAATGTAAATGTTGTATTTAAATGTTTTTAATATGATGAATTCACTATAGGCAATTAGGTTTTATTCCATTTTGAAAGCATATTATATGCGTATTCTAGCTTTGATGTAATTTATTAATATTTTATTGTAAAATCTAACTAACTTTTAAAACAAATAAACTGAGTCATAGGTGCTTGGATTGTGTTCTTTATTGGATTGTTTATTTTTAGTTTCATAATATTTGTATTATTTTAAATGTGGTATTTTATTTAAACTAGTTAAACACCAACTTCGCTTAAGTTTTTATGTCTTAGAAATATCTTTCTGCAAAAACTTTTCTCAGGCGAAGAGAATATTATTTGTTATTCATAATATTGGCTTTATAACGAATAGCTCATTTTAGAGAGCATAGTAAAGCATTTAAGGAAAATAGATCCATTGAAAGGTAATAATATACAATTTGTATAACTTGGTTGGGCGTTGTAATTTACCCGAATAGTAGTTTTCCACAACTTTCAGCGAATAAGTAGAAACATAGGTGACTCTTATTTGTAATTAAAGATAACTAATAAGAGAGATGTTTTATTTTAAAACCATAGTCGATGTGTTTTACGAGACTTAAACTGAATCTTTACTTCTTTATAAAAACTTTGTGTCGAATTATATACCTTCGGTGATTTAAACAATGAGTTATTTTAAGAAACAATATTCGGTAATACATTTTGTGAAACTTGTACTATCATTCTTTAATATTTTTAATTATAGAGATTTTTTGTCAATCACTGGACTAGGTTAGGCACTGTAACATATTGAGCTATGCCAAGGAGAATCAATGAACAATTTAAGTCTATAATAATTAATTACGATCATTAAAATATCCTGTTATAATAATAAGTATAAAACAGCTTAAACATTTGAGTAATGACATGTAGTAATGACGTGGACTAACTAATAGTAACTAATGTAAACATATCAAGAAATTAAATAATATAATTTATTACTTTTTACAACTGCATAAAATTGAATGAGTACAACTTATCGTATAAAATAAAATAATAAAATTGGAGCTTTCGGATATAATCTATAGATTTGACAACGTTGCTACAGGCTAAAGTATTAAGTGCGTTAATGCAGTTACTAGTCAGTTATCTTTAAACAAATAAGATTGTTCAATTATTTCATTAATTGTATTAAATTTAAATTATTGGTTGAACAATAAACTTTTGAATATTGTTTTTGTTTGTAAATTAAATGGAAGTTTTAAAGAACTTGCAGATTTTTCACAAGATTTTCCACTTTGAAGATGTTTTTAAAAAAAGAATTAAATACAATTTATGATTTATAGGTTTCGAGTTTCCAAATCTAACAAAGTGCACATTATAATTTAATAATTATTATAATTGCCATCAATGGGTTTCACCTCATTATGTAAGATTGATGCTAAATACACTCACTGAAGTAAGGAGAAATAAAATTGAATTACATTAGGATTGATTATTTGTCCAAAAACCTCCAAATTAACTTATATAGAATACTTAAATACTTCGCTACTGTGTTTGATCTTATAATGTATTTCATAAGTATTAGTATTTTAAATTTAAAAATTCGTATGATTTTAAATTGTATTTGATTCAAATAATGTTAGTATATAGCTAAGACGTAAGTTTACGTAGTCAAATAAATGAATTTGATCATTACATTTGTTTAAATATCGGAATTAAAATAAACGTGGTTATAAAGTATATTAATGTTGGTTGTTTAGACCACTACAGATAAAGCATACATTTGTTGATAATTTGGGTATTGTATTGTGATAAATAAAAATACAAAACTGCAACCATTTAAAAATATAAAACGTAGACTCATACTTAACCTAAACTTGTAAAATTTACATACAAATTTTGTATCTACAATCTGATCTACTTTAAAACATTAACTGATTAAATATTTTATCCCGAACCACAAAAACAAAGAACAATAAATGAAAAAATTATTGAAAGTTATAATTGTTCACTCAGTGCTCTTTAACTTGTATAAGCAAAGATCTAGTAAACATTGAAGACTTTAGGGGAAAGTATAAGGTTTATACAACTACTGTACAATATTGTACTATACAAAATTCTTATTGTTGTAGTAAATAGGCAAATAATATATGGAACTGAAATATACCAATATTTGCAATCAATAAAATTAACTACTGAAATCAGTGTTAACGAAAATACAAATATTTTAGTCCTTAACTTACTTCTCTAGCTATTATGCAAATTTTTTATCCTAAACGATTAAATTAATAAAATAATATCAATCTATGAAGTTTACCATTAGCAGTTCCTTTATTTTATATAGTAACGATTCTTCTTTAGTTTTATGATTTATTTAGTAAAAATGATAAATTGAGGAGTTGTTCACGGAAGTACTGTTATCTCAGAATTGGAGAAATTTATTAAAATATAAATTTCTATGGTTTCAGTCCATACATGAAAATAAAGTCGGAAAATGTTCCCAATTATAATACTATTTTAGTTTGATTTTACAATTTAATTCCTGAGCGTAGTTGCATAATAAATAACTAAATATGTATAAATTATATTATATATTGAAGGAACAAAGTCTTTTAAACGTGCCCTGTTTTAAAATATTTAAAATTAAACTAAAATTTCACATCCAAACTTTTAGACAGTTAGTTGGTATTATTATTTTTGAATAACTAGGAATCTTCACGCCTGCAAGCTTCTCTCCTTGCGCGAAGTCCAAGAACCTAACCACGTGATAGTACCTGTGTTTTTATTAATTTATAGAGGAAAGAATAATTATGTTAGTAGACCTACTATGATTGCAATAATCGTGGCTATTTTTTTTCTAATTTAATTGAGGACAACTATAAATCCATCTATTCCTGAAATATTACAAACAATTATTTAGATACCAAATTTAATTTAATAAAAACTATACGCTATTATTTTATCCGTTTTAAGATATTATAATTTATTTAGGTGAAATCATAAATTGTGACTCATGTGGAAATACCAGGTTTTAAGCCCCTATTGTATAATTTAGTAGAAATCTAATAATTTTCATTGAGCACAGAAATAATTGTGAGTGTGTACATACAAAACTAAATTTGCCACCATGTAATACAAACATTAAAAGCAGAATGCCAACTTATTTTGGTTGGTATGAGTTAATGTGTAATGATACCGATAACGCTAAACATAATGTTTTATCAGTATTGACAATTTATTTAATTTAAATCTGAATCAAAGTATTGCACAAATTTAATTACAATGCAGTTTATTGTGTTTGAAATGTTGATCAACAACACAAGATCAGGTAAATAATATTCAACATTGTTTCCTAACAGTATTGTTATACTAAAGCGACGGTATTGATGCAGTAACTTAATGTAAAATCCACGCTGCAGTAGTTATCTATAAAATAATAGATAAGGATTATAGTACGAGGTAGCAACACAATACTGTATATATAACGCTATACAGATTGTTTGTGTATTATCAGTTTGTAGGTGGACCTGAATTTTAATTAGTCGTAAGCATTCAAATTTGTACTATTATCATTGTACTCGTATCATAATTAATTTCAAAACATAAACGAAAAGTTAATTTGCTAGTATGCATTCAATAAAGCGCCATTTATATGTGCCCTGATTAATGTATTGCTAGGATTGTAATGATGTGTTACCCTATTAAAAAAAGTGCTGAATGAGTTCGTAGATTTAATTAAAAGGATAATTTATTTTTATTGTATTGTCAAATTTTCATCACCAAATGTTAAAATATTTAAAAAAATATTGATTTAACTTATCTACACTCAAACAATGTGTATGATAATATACTGACTTTACCGTTGCCAAAATTGTTCAAATCAGATGGAATTAAAACAAGCTAAAATCAAAAAAACTGTATGAAATTGAATTTACTAATTAAATATATATATATATATATATATTTGTATGTACTCACATTATGATCCAGTTTTTAAAGTTAATGATCTGATTCAAAAGTTTTTTATTTCCATGTTTACTCGAAATTCTCAACAATTACACAGGTACATCAAAACAAAAAGTATCTATTTTTAACCAATCTGTGATTGTTAAAACCGCTTCAACCGCTGAGTAGTGGTTACGGTCTTTACAGTAACCAAGTGATAGGCTGGATATACTTTGTACCAGTCTTGGATAAAACAATTAAATATATTTAAGCTAGACTGGACCACATAGACTGTACATGTTCAAAAGACTTACCTTAAAAACAATACTCGCCAAAAAGAAATGGCTTAGCTGACCACTCACAAATATTATTCAGATATATTGAGGTCAACTTAATAAAGAAGAAATTAGATTAGATTTTAATTTATTGAGCAGAGACAAAAGAAAAATATATTTTAAATATATTTATAAAAAAAAAGACATGCCCTTAATTACAAAAAGTCAAAATTTATATGCTCTTAATTACAAAAAAAGAAATTTAGCGCACCTCTCAATTAAATTAAATTATAAAAGACATTTATTATATATTAAATTTTAAGAAAGACACCAATATTTACACAACCTATTCAAAAAACAATAATTTATGAGAAATGTTCACTGCAGATTTAAGTATAACTTTATGGTATAGTTCATAGCTATGTTTGAACTGATAGTTAGTAATTTGAGTGTAACTATTTTGAAAACACTAGGCACTGTCGGCGAAATTAAATAGTAAGGAGTTGTATTGATGGTCTAAAGGTAATGTTATTTTTTTAATTGCAGAAGAACATATTTAACTCTCCATCTTGGACCAGTTATACACTGCATTTAAAACAAAAGAACATGGTTTTAGCAATTATGGTAGGTTTTAAAACCAAAAACATTGTGAACAGACTTTAGGCTTAAAGAGTTTGCCTTTATATTATTTTGATAAGTGTTTAACAAGCAAGGTTGAGAATAATTGTTAATAGGTAATTCAAGATTTAACCAAAGTTAACTTGTTACTATTTGTCATGTTAAACTGTAACTGTTACCACATGTTCAGAAAGCACATGTTAAACTTTCAAAATGCTCATGTATTTCATACATATTATTTGAAAGATGGGTTTAATATGTTCTTATTTGTTAAATAAGTTACACAGCTCTACTTTATGACTTTAAATTTATAACAAAAAGATTACATAATTGCCTTAACCTAGGCTTGAGTTTTAAATTAGGCAGGTTACACTAATTGTATACTGATTGTATTCAAAGAAAGAAAAATTGAATTACATAGATATTAAAATATACTTAATGAATTTGAAATATTATTTATAATATTAAATGTAAACCTAACTTGATTTCCAAAACTTACAAGGCAATGTTTCATAACCAAAAATAAAAAAGCTAAGACATTTTGATTTGGTAATATTGCAATTACATACAATGATTTTGTTGAATAGGCCTTAAATAAAAATCATTTTATTTACTAACGCACTATCGTTCATTAACTCACGACTAAAACATTTACAAAGTTACAAAAACTGCATAATGAGCGAAAGCATGGCGTAGTTTCTCGGCTGGACCAAAGAGAACAAACGACTAATAACGGTACTAGATTACAAGCTGAGTCATTCGGTTAAAGCGCAAGACAGCGACGGCCGACAGCTGATGTCTGTAGAGTGCTGCTGCCTTACGGGCTAAAAAGAAACTACAGAACGCATATTAAACTTTCCGAATGTGCATGTTCATATTTTCATATATTCAGACATATTATTTGAATGATAAGTTTAATAAGTTCTTATTTGTTTAATAAGTTACACAAATCTACTTTATGACTTTAAAGTTATAACAATACGGTTACACAATTTGCTTTAGCCTAGTATTTAAGTTTGAATTTAGGCTAGTTACACTAATTGTACACTGATTGTACTCAAAGAATGAAAAATTGAATTAGGTAAATATTAAAAATACACTTAATTATTTGGAAATATTATTGATAATCTTGAATATAAACTTAACTTGATTGGCAAAAACTTACAAGGCTAATATTTCATAAGCAAAAAATGAACACGCTAAGACATTTGATTTGGCAATATTGCCACTATATTGTCGCTAAGACACTAAGACATACCTGGATTTTGTTGAATAGGCTTTAAATATAAAACATGTTATTTAATAGATCACTGTCGTTCAATAACTCACGACTATAACATTTACAATTTACAAAAACTGCATTTCAAGCGAACTCATGGCGTTGCTTCCCAGATCGACAAGAAGGAATAAAATGGCGATTTTCAACAGAACTACATGCCCTTGTCTAAGGTTGGTCACATGACTAATATAGTGTATGGCTGCTTCAACAGCTGGTGTCTGTTGGAGTGTCGCCGCCTTGCGGGATAAAGGGAACTACTTAGGCTAGTGTAGTTGGTCGGTAATACAGAGAGTATTTGACGAACGTAATAGCTTCAGACTATGATGTTTTCGTATCCAGACAAGCGATCCAGTAATATTAAATGACTTGGCTCGCTTTCGTCAAACAAAAATATCGTGGTTTGTTTCTTTACTGGCAACAGTTTATTACAATTGGAAAATCTAACACAGTTACGAAGATTTAAGTATAGTTACTGGAGGTCTGGTTACTGGCGCTGCTCCTCCATACTCACAATTCTAACATGCACTTTAAGAAAAAATATTATAAAAATTAGAACAATAATAAAATTGTATTTACTTTTTGAGGGTTTATTTTCTGTAAATATTTTTTCTAAAATGATTTAATTCCATTAAAGGAATTGTAAGACGAAATGTTTATTTAAACTAAAAAAGAATATACATTAAACGTTTTAAAAACAAATATATTGTGAAATATTTGTTTTAAAAATAAAATAAATAAATGTACCTATTATTGCTGATGTAAATTCATTATTTCTCTTTATAAACACTCAAGCATGGAAAAATGCCATCTGTACATTTAATAAAAGCAATTCCTTGTAAGACACTTTCCTCTTTGAGTGAATGTTCTATGGTTTTCTAAAAAATACGTTTTGTAAGTAATTTTGCATTAGTATACATAAAGTAAGTTATGCAGAAAATATCAAAGTAAAATGAAAATGAAAGATTTGTAGGAAAAATAAGTTATTTTTTGTTATTGTAATTTCTAATACAATTTTATATGAACATTAAATTATTACGAATTGGTAAATGAATTTAAAATGAAATGCATAAATGTCATAACCACGTTAAATGTAATGAGACCTCTTCATTTATAACTGTGAGAGTTCCAAGTCGTTTTTGTGAACCAAGAAAAATATTCAGTCTTACACCCAAAAGAATTTCTTCAAAATGTACACTATCAAATAAAACCATAGTCGGAAAAGGGACCTTAGTTACTAAGTTACTTACTGATTGATATGTATATATAATCAAGACGGGCTCCGTGGAACCTACTAAACCGTGTTTGTAAATTTTAAATTTCTTGATTGATAATACTAAACTCATTTATTTGTATTATATTTTATTTCGTGTACACTAATACGACTATATGTCATAGTTTTATAGTATATACATATATATACCATTAGTTTAACTTAATAATGAACGGCAAATAAATTTGTAGTACCAGGTGACCGATCTCTGCTCGGTTAAATTTGTTGTTGTTGTTTATGTTCATTTATAGCCAATATATAAAGTCCAGACATTAAACATTTTATGTAGTGAAAAATGCATATACAATGTATAACATTATATTGTAATTGTATTGTGCATGTTATATTATTCCTTCCTTGACAGCTGTGTGATGCAAACAAAAGGTATCAGTTCATTGTTATCATCACACAGTTTGAAAGAATTTAAACAGTGAGAAAAAAACTTTTAAATCACCATCTATTCAGTATGTATGTCATTTGTCTGATTGTGAGTTGATAATATTGTGTAATATAATATAATAAAACATGCTCACAAAAAAACTGTAATCTAAATTGGTACAAACTTTTATTAATTTCAAATACATACATCATAAATACAAAAATACGTACTTCTATATTGTAATAAAATGCATACAAATAAATACATTGTTGCATTGAGCTGATTCACTTATCCTAGAACATACAATCTTCAAGGAGAGTACTTTGGTGGTTAGAAAGATACATGACCATTCTTATAGTGTTCTTCACTGTGTATGTATTTGTCAATGTATGTGTGTGAGAAGAGTGTTCTTCATTGTATGTGTGAAGATGTTGAGTTAGCAAGTTGATTTTGAAGATCGCTTAAAAGGATATAGTATGATACAAGAACATGACGTTTTAGTGTTCTTCACTGTTTGGGTATATATGTGTGTG
>JAGFPH010006373.1:33653-48266 GCA_018207615.1 Philaenus spumarius | reverse complement strand
TGTGAGAAGATGTAAAGTACAAAGTTGATTTTGATGACCGTTTAAAACTTCTAGTATGATACAAAAACATGACGTTTTAGTGTTATTCACTGTTCTTGTATGTACATGTGTGAGTAGAATGTTCTTCATTGTATGGAAGAAGATGTGTAAGTTATCAAGTTGATTGTGATGATCACTTATGATATGATAATTAAATATGATAATTATATTATGATAATTAAATATGATAATTATGTCCAATATGATAATTAAATATGATGTTTTAGTGTTTTTCAATGCTTGGGTATGGGTGAATTTCCTATGAGATGGGAAGTGATGAAGTTCAATTTATTTAGGGGAGAAATTTGATGGTAGATGAGCCAGGTTTTTAATTGATGTGTTGGGGATATTGTCAGGGCTTGGAACTTCTTTATTATTGAGGCGTTTGATGGAGATGTGGAAATAAATAAACACAAAATGTTTGGTAAAAATCATAACAATCTTAAAAGTACTTATGAAAAAAATCAATATTGTTAAATTGTTCTTCATTCTCAGTATTATTTAATACTTCTTTCCATACTACATTTCTAGTATGATTTTTATTCTCTTGAGGTAAAAGAACTTTTAAGTCATTTCTTCTTTTAACTCTAGAAAATCTACATACAACATACCATGCATAAAAACAGAACTTAATAAATAAATTTCAACTCTTTTGAATGTTTGACCCTGGGCTTTATGAATAGTTATAGCAAAAGCTGGTTTAATGGGAAACTGATGCCTCTGCAATGTACATCCAATTTGACTTTTGCTAGAATCTAAAGTGATCCTAGGAATGTGAACATCTCGTCCTGAATTTTCACCGGTAATAATCTAGGCTTTAATAATATTATTGCTCAGTTCATTTACTATTAATCTCGTTCCATTACACAGTCCTTCAGAAACATCCAAGTTTCGTAAAAGCATTATAATTGTATTTTTTTTTCAACTTCAATTCATGTGGTGGAAGATCAGCAATCTCAATAGAATTAGGAAATTCAGGTGTGAATTGGAGGGCTCCTTCATAACTTTTATATATTTTGAATTCTTCAGGTAGACGCTGTATAATTTCATCATTAATTTGATTCACTTCCTTATTTAGAGGTGGTAATATGGCTCTGTCCTTCATATCTTCGTATCTGTTGTTTGCTAAACAGTCACCAAATATCTCATCAACAATGTTTCCAGTGGAAATAATATCAATTGGTAATTCAACTTCATCCATCGTATTTTCAATAACTTCATCCAATTTTCAATAAATATTAATCAAAATCTCTTTGATCAGAATCCACACGCATATTTTCTGTTAGTGAAAAGAAATAAAAATATTGCCAAAGATTACTTTTTTTAAGTGAAAGCTCCACCAATTTGCTACGGTTAGCACGTGGTTGAACAGGCAAACATTGCCGGAAGTCTCCTCCCAACACCACGACCTTTCCACCAAATGGTAAATTAGAATTTCCTATAGAACGGAGTAAATTATCCATATTGTTTAAACCATATTTGGGTAACATAGGTGCCTCATCCATTAAAAAAACATCAATTTTAGCAAGTGCTTTAGCTTTAGCTGATCCAGGTTTAATATTAGGTTTTGATTCAGGAGTTAATGGAATCTTGAGTCCAAAGATTTTATGAGAGGTTTGTCCATTAGGAAGGAGAATTGAAGCTATTCCAGTGAAAGCCATTTATTTGACATTTTTGTTTTGACCAGAGGGAATATAATATAGAGTTTTATAGACAAATGTTTTTCCAGTTCCACCTGGACCATAAATAAAATAACATTTTGATACAGATTGTTCATTGTTACACGAATTTAGTATTTTATTCACAATTTCTAACTGCCTACCTTTAAGAAGTTCATACATTTGAACTCCAAGTGTAGCATTCTCATTTACACTTACTATCTCTTGATTTTGTTCATTTTCATAATCTTCGATATCATCCATGTTGAATCGCTGAACCCAATAACAAAAGTTTTGACTTTCAGTTGCTTCGGTGTTTTACTTATGCGCTATTACTCGATACGCTCGTTGTATGGCCTCATCCACAGAACCAGCATTTCTTCTTGCTTCTCGTATGAAATCTTCAGCTAAATTTTCTCTGAATGTTTCCCAAAAAGCCTTAGGATTCTCTGGAGATCCAAAAATAAGAATTTGAGTAAAAAGGGTTCTCATTGCCCTGGGCATTTTGGAAATAGCAGATTCTTGTAGAATCTCAATCCACTGTCTATCGTCGTAAGTAAGCCCTCGAGCAAGGCATGCTTGGTTATAAGTTGCATGTTTTACTCCATTCACAGTTAATAAATCATCAATACCAATAGCATCTTTAACATGATATAAAAGCAAACGTAGATGATAAAGTTCTGGTTGTGATACGAAATTGACACTGTGTATCCTACCAATAATACAAATATTTTTAATTCTGGGTACCCACATACTTGTCTTTCCAATCCATCTAAAATATTCAGGCATCTGCCAATAGTAGTGGTAATTGACTTCTTGTTGATTTTCAATATGCTGAAGGTGTCTGCCTCATTATAATTGAGTCTTCTTTGGTCTTCGATAACTTTAATAAATGCACAGTCATGTCCTTTATAAATGTATTTGTATAGATATTTAACTGCTCTGATACTTCCAACATACTCTACGTTTATATGGCAGTTATATCTTTTAAGAAGGTAAGGATTATAAGTGGAGATATGGCGATTGTCTCTTGTTACCCTATGATTTTCTGCATCCTTACGGTAAATGGCATGCTCATGGGAAAAATTAGGATTTAGTATATCTAATTTTGTGTCATAACGACGACGATAATTATTTTTTTGATCATTAGTTAAAGATGTAACTTCCACATGTGGTATCGGAAAAAAATCTACATTGCATGCGTCCGTTCTTGTTGGCCATACATGGTGCATTTGGATTTAATTTTTCACATGGATTGTGGACCATCCACTTCTTAACCAATTCTCGCAATTGTTGATCATCAGAATTAGGAATTTCAGCTGAAATGAGATCATCAAGTTGTTCATTATTATGAATTTTATCTTCAGGAGACATGATAAGTAAAAGATGCATGTGAGACAATCCACGCATTTGAAATTCTATTGTATAAACAAAGGCAGAAACTTTCCCAAAAATTTGTTTCTTATCCAATTCGTATATCAAATCATGAAACTTAAGTTTAGCTATTCTAGCGATCAAATCTGGTTGGTCCTGTGCTAGTTGTTCTAAAATTGAGCCATCTTCAAAAGGTAGACCTGCTGCTTCTTTAAATTCTGGCCAATCAGGATTGCAAGTCATAGTGATAAAGAAATCTGGTGATCCGTAACGACGAACCATTCCCATAGCGTCTTCGAAGTGTTCATTATAATATCTCGTAGATCCTGGAAACGAATAAGGTAGGATAATTTTTTCACCAACATCAGCGTTATTTTTCACTGACAGTTCATTTAAAAACTGCATAACACCTGTGTAGTTATCAGCAAGAAGTTTTTTTTTATTGGCTTTGATCCATTGGATACGATCTTGTTCTACCCTTATAAAAGTATCTACCAGATATTGTTGAAACAAACGACCACCAAAGTGTAATGCATTGAATCTTAAAAGCCGAAGATCAAGCTTATTCAAGTTGGCTTCAGACGGAATATCTTTGGCTAGTCCAGGTCTAAATGCTAATCGATTTTGAGCAAGTTCAAGTCTAGTCACATGTTGTCGGCTGGAATATGGTGTCTTCAAAGGAAGATTTAAAGAGAATTCAAAAGTTCCCTTTGGATAAAATAATGGATATGTAAATGGTTCTACACGATTGTCAATATTTTTCATTGTAACCAATGATTTTCCTCGTTGACGAATAACTAATTCATTTTCTGGGAAATTTTGATCGGCGTTTAGTGTGACAACAGCACATACATCATTCTGACCTGGAATATTAAATTTCCTATGATCAACGTTATCAGGTATAGCAAAAAGCAGTTTAATATAAGGAGCCTGTTTTCCTTCTGCGATAGCAAGATTATTTGCTTCTTCTTCTACTTCCCGCATCATCATGAAACCAAGTACAAAAGGATTTACAGATCTTAAAAGAAGTTCCAATAAATTCAAGAGATCTTTGTTGATGCCATGGTTAATGGGATTGTTTATTCTTTCACTAACAGCATCTTCATTATCTAAAAAGTATATCTGTCCATATTGAGGCCGTTCAAATTCACCTTCAGAATTTTGACTTGGGTGAGCTGCAATATTGAGTTTGTGATAAACTTGACCGCTTGCAATGTAGCTATATATACCTCGATTATTGATGGTACGATCATCATCTACAGTGAAGGAAGCCATGGCATAACATGCGTTTAAATTACGAATCCTTTTATGGAATATACCAGAAAGTGGATGTCTTCGAAGAAAAAGTCGCACTAACTTGTTTGGAAATTCTGAATGTGCAATGTCGATCCTACCATGCAAGCAGCAGCTCCAAAGGAATCAGGATGAGTGTTATTTTTCACTCGTTCCTCTGGAAAAAGCAAAGCTGTACAGTGAATGCAACTTACCCTAAAAGGTTTTAAACTATGATAAGAAGTATTAATGGTTGTAGCTATTTTGTAAATACTTAAGTTGAACCACTGAGAGCTTCTAGACGCCTATCATGTCTTCGGCGATTTTCTTCCAGCCTTTGTTGGCGACTATCAATAGTCTCGACTGCTCGTCTCTGAGATGCTTGTTTACGCATTTTTGAAGCCGCTGATTTCTTTCAGTTATTGATTCTTCTGTGTGTCTTAGATTAGCATAATTACGCATCCGATGTAATCGGTTTGAGTTCACGGCAAAGTTATTATTTTGTTTTTTTCTATTACGATCAGCCTCTTGGTAGTAATAATAATTTAAGTCACTAATAATCTCAGCTATTCTCTTTACACTTTTTGATTTTGCTACTCGCCCAGGTCTAACTGATACTAAAACAGTTTTTTCTTGTGCAGTAATAATATTTCTTGATGTGCCATGTTTTTTATTAATAACTTGTTCGATTTGTTCTTGAGATTGTCTTGTAAAGTTAAACATTATTTTTTTAGGACGCCTACTTAAACGTGACCGAGTCTCATTTTGTGAATCACCAATAGAGGTCATTTCAAGAGAATTCTGTAAAACATTGATTTTGGGAAATGACAACTTAACCGAAGAAGAAATAATTGGAACATTGAGTTCGGAAATAGGCAAATATACACCAAAATGACCATTATTAATATTCCCACTTAGGCGTAATCTTTTTACTGGGAAAGTGTTTGTACTAAATGTTTCATAAAGAATTCTATTGTAATAAACTTCGAAGCAAAAAGGAAAAATCTTACCAGCTGCAACCAATTCACAGACACCTGCGTAAACTGCATGTTGAGACATTTCCCGCTCATACTCCGCAGAAGTTGAAAAGTTGTCACTATTAGAATTATAGGACATCCAAGAAAAGTCATTCCATTTTTCAGCAACATAAGAAACAACTCTTTTTCTTATTTCAAGACTTCTTTCTTGAGTTTTAAATAAAAGAAACGAAAGCGAATTAAATAGGCAGGCACCATCTCCAATAATTGGTATTACAGTATGGGTTATAGACATTCCATTGACGTTAATATCTTCTAATACCGCCATGGTTTTCACTTTTCAAAAGACAACAGTAATCTAAAATAGTATAATAAAACATTTGATAAACTTAATAATCTTTCTATTAAACAAACTTTTATAATTATTTTAAAAGGTATTTTCAAAGCAAATTTAAAAAGATATTAGTAGCCTACTATCTTTTTTATTGTGAAATCATTCTTTTTGCTATTGCTTGAAAAATATATGTAGGTATATTAACATATTTTACAGGATTAACCAGAACCTCAAAGCTATGTTTATGAAATGAGTTAGGCCTATATTAAAGTTTAATCAATTATTTAGGAAAAGTTTAATTTTTTTCTGACAAATTAAATTGTGAATTAAACCTAGGAAATATAGTAACAATTATTCCGAACCGAAACCCTATAACTGGCATTGTTAAATATTTTGCATTTTCGGCGTTTGCAAACATATTTTAAAAAATTTATAAAAAATAGTAATTGTATCCCAATTTAAAAGTGTTCCGTATATTTTTTATAGAAAAAGATCCAATGAATTCATACATGCAACTAAAAAATTTATTAATATAATATTACAATGTTATTAGGTCAGGAAGAATAAAATGTTTCAGTAATGGAAACCAAAATCCAAATTTAGGCCTACATAACTTGCAGCAGTATTTTTGAATTTTTTTAAAAATTATGCAAAAGTTTTGTAACTTAGTTTTAAATAGAAGGATAAAAAAATATTTATCAACTTCAAAAACATTTTCAGAAAACATCAGTTTTTATGTTCCTACTATAAAACGGCTAACGAAAACATAGGCTTACATACTTTGAAAGGAGAATTAAGAATTAGGAATATTTATTTTAATCGAAAACTATATTATTTGAAAATATCTAATTTTAGAGAAGAAATCTTACAATTGAACTGTATAATTTAAAATTTTAAATACATTTATTCTTATAAGAATATTTCACTTTGTTTCGCTATATTAGAACAACGCGTAAAGAAATTTAAAAAAAAATATTAATATAATATTATACAAGTTATTAGGTCAGGAAGAAAAACATGTTTCAGTAATGGAAACCAAAATCCAAATTTAAGGCTACATAACTGGCAGCAGTATTTTTTTAATTTTTTTTCAAATTATGCAAAAGTTTTGTAACTTAGTTCTAAATAGAAGGGTAATACAAATATTTATCAACTTCAAAAACTTTTTCAGAAAACATCATTTTTATGTTCCTACTATAAGGCGGCTAACAAAAACATAGGCCTACATACTTTGAGAGGAGAATTAAGAATTAGGAATATTTACTTTAATTGAAAACTATATTATTTGAAAATATCTAATTTTAGAGAAGAAATCATATAGTTGAACTGTATAATTAAAAATTAAAAATACATTTATTCTTATAAGAATATTTCACTTTGTTTCACTACATTAGAGCAACGCGTAAAGAAATAACAGAATATATTGACGCATGCGCAATAGATAGTAATTTAAACGTAGTGTCATATATTATAAACCTACGCAGTTCAAAAGTTTTAACAGTCAAATCAGACTTGGGCGCAATAAATTGTCTGTATTGAACGGAAGAAATTGAATAGCCTCCAAACACTGAAACAGGTTTACCTTATATCAAACGAAAATACAGATTCTGCTCATTATTTTGATATATTTATAGGGATTAATACAATTGTAATGCCCTACTGCCGATATTTAAGATTTTAAAACGCCTTGCAACTCTGTTTAAAACAATTAATTGTGCCTTCTGCCGCTTATGTTTCAGAAATCATCCAAAACTATATTACAAAATTGACTTTTTCAATATGTCTATCAATTTCAGTCAAGTTGTACTTTCTTCTAAGAACTAAAATTGTGAATCAGGGCTAAATATATTAACAATAATTGCAGGATTAATCATAACCTCAAAGAGCTTTGATGCTTTAGAAATCGGTTTATATTACAAAATTGTATACCTATTTCAATATCAATTTCGGCCAAGTTTTATTTTCTTCTAACAACTTAAATTGTAAATTAGGCGTAAATATATTAAAAAATAATAGCAAGATTAATCATTACCTCAAGGAATACACAATTTACAAGTTGTACTTTCTTCTGACAAATTGTGATTCAGTAGGAAATATATATTGTAGGGGAAATATTACACGAAAAATTAATTAAAAAATGATTTTAAATTTATATGATTTCAGATGAAATTTTGTGAAATTAAACCTAAATATAGTAACAATTATCGGAGGATAAATTTCAATAATTGTAATTAATAATAATTTCATTTTTCTAAATTTTAATTGTATTCCATGAACTAAATAAGCACAAAAGAAACTTTCAAACTGTAGCCTATTTTATAATTATTATTATATTATTTACGTGGAGTATTAAACAGTTTATATAACAGACTATAATTATTTATTTAAAACAGGAAATTATTTATTACAACGGTAGTGAGGAACTAACAGTTAGTGAAATGGGGCTATAGGCCTATTTGGTATTAATTATTTTAAGAACATATGTTAAAATTCCTTTGTTAAGTGAAAACTTATTTTACTGCTTTCCTAGTTACAGATCTAGTTAACTTTATTTATTTCTTCTTCTCCTATAGGCTTCACTGCAATGATGACTGAAATTAAAAGGCAAAAAGAGACAATTAGCGAGTTTTTGCAGATATAAGACCTAGCGCATTCAATTCCTGGCGTCAAACAACCCCTATTAAAATTTCCTTTGTTTAGTGAAAACATCTTTTACTGCCTTCTTAGTTACAGATCTAGTTAACTTTATTTCTTCTTCTCCTATAGGCTTAACAGCTGTGATGACTGAAATTAAAAGGCAAAAAGAGACAATTAGCGAATTTTTACAGATATAAGACCTAGCGCATTCAATTCCTGGCGTCAAACTACCCCTATATGCAAATTTTCGTGAAAATCGTTAGAGCCGTTTTAAAGTTTGGATACATACAGAACTCCCTCGTTTAATAGTATAGGATTTACTGTATCATCAAAGAAATGTTGAATATTGTATAAGGATAACTAGTTCATTGCGTTATATTACTATTTTGTAAACACCATGTGCACTGTGCCAACATTTTATATATTTATAAACTATATTTTTTCTGATTAAATGTGAATTATTAAGTTATTACAGTTTAATATTATTACAAATGTATTCTTGTCGTATATATTTTCTATAATGGGCATATTTTACTGTATACGGGCTATGTGAAGCTGGCAGCGCCCAATTAAAAAACAAATTATCAGTTTCGTTTGTTTATCATTTGTTTACGTTTGTTTAGCTATTTTCATCGTTTGTTAACCCTTGGTTCAAGAGTTATTAGACAAATTAAATGGGCGCTGCTAGGTTCACACCAGCAGCGCCCAATTAAAAAATCATTCCAAAAATAATAGGAATCGTTTGTTTATCGTTTGTTTACGTTTGTTTAGTCATTTTCATCGTTTGTTTAGGCTCAGTAATCAATGCATAGCCAAAAATTGTGGGCGCTGCTAGCTTCACATCAGCAGCGCCCATAAACCATATTTATCCAAAAAATGATTTAAATCGTTTGTTTATCGTTTGTTTACGTTTGTTTAGGTATTTTCATCGTTTGTTTAGTCTTACTTTAGCAAGAAATCGAAAAAGGAATTGGGCTCTGCTATATTCACATCAGCAGCGCCCATAAACCATATTTATCCAAAAATGATTGAAATCGTTTGTTTATAGTTTGTTTACGTTTGTTTAGCTATTTTCATCGTTTGTTTAGTCTTACTTTAGCAAGAAATTGAAATAAGTCTTGGGCGCTGCTATATACACTTCAGCAGCGTCCATAAACCATATTTTTCCAAAAATGATTGAAATCGTTTGTTCATCATTTTTTTACGTTTGTTTAGCTATTTTCATCGTTTGTTTAGTCTTAGTTTAGCAAGAAATCGAAAAAACGTCGTGGGCGCTGCTATATTCACTTCAGAAGCGTCCATAAACCATATTTTTCCAAAAATGATTGAAATCGTTTTTTTATCGTTTGTTTACGTTTGTTTAGCTATTTTCATCGTTTGTTTAGGCCTAGTCTTAGTTTAGCAAGAAATCCATAAACGCCTTGGACTCTGCTATATTCACATCAGCAGCGTCCATAAACCATATTTTTCCAAAAATGATTGAAATCGTTTGTTTATCGTTTGTTTACGTTTGTTTAGCTATTTTCATCGTTTGTTTAGTCTTAGTTTAGCAACAAATCTAAAAAAGTCTTGGGCGCTGCTAGCTTCACATCAGCAGCGCCCATAAACCATTTTTATCCAAAAATGATTGAAATCGTTTGTTTATCGTTTGTTTACGTTTGTTTAGCTATTTTCATCGTTTGTTTAGTCTTATTTTAGCAAGAAATCCATAAACGCCTTGGGCTCTGCTATATTCACATCAGCAGCGTCCATAAACCATATTTTTTTCCAAAAATGATTGAAATCGTTTGTTTATAGTTTGTTTACGTTTTTTTAGCTATTTTCATCGTTTGTTTAGTCTTAGTTTAGCAAGAAATCGAAAAAAGTCTTGGGCGCTGCTAGCTTCACATCAGCAGCGCCCATAAACCATTTGTATCCAAAAATGATTGAAATCGTTTGTTTATCGTTTGTTTACGTTTTTTTAGCTATTTTCATCGTTTGTTTAGTCTTAGTTTAGCAAGAAATCGAAAAAAGTCTTGGGCACTGCTAGCTTCACATCAGCAGCGCCCATAAACCATTTTTATCCAAAAATGATTGAAATCGTTTGTTTATCGTTTGTTTACGTTTTTTAGCTATTTTCATCGTTTGTTTAGTCTTACTTTAGCAAGAAATCGAAAAAAGTCTTGGGCGCTGCTAGCTTTACATCAGCAGCGCCCATAAACCATATTTACCCAAAAATGATTGAAATCGTTTGTTTATTTTGTTTACGTTTGTTTAGCTATTTTCATCGTTTTTTTAGTCTTAGTTTAGCAAGAAATCGATAAAGGAATTGGGCTCTGCTATATTCACATCAGCAGCGCCCATAAACCATATTTATCCAAAAATGATTGAAATCGTTTGTTTATCGTTTGTTTAGTCATTTTTATCGAAACTGATAATTTATGTTTTAATTTTGTAATTGGGCGCTGCCAGCTTCACGTAGCCCTGTATACGCTATAAATTGAGTTTAGCCCCAGCTTAATAATTAATAAATTAATATGTGAGTCACTAGCACTCTGGTCACCCAGACCAAGAATAATTCTAGATTGAGATCAAGAACCATTTCCATTCCGAATTGAAAGGTGGCCATTTGCTTCCGTGATTTTATATCATATGTAAATACTACAACTCTCATAATACAAAAGCAATTTGTTAGTTACACTCAGAGTTACAACATTTTTAAAACTCATATTGGTTTAGTATATACGAGTATTAAAATCAAATGGTATTGTAATTACCTTTAAATAACATAAAATCAACGGTACATGGTATACCTCGATCATATGATTTACATGTGGCCTATTAATGTAATATAGATAATTTAATTTAATTTTTCAAATTATTATTTTTCTAATTCCTTTGGTTGTTAAATTCATTTGATATTGGACTTGACATAAATCGTTAAATTTAAATGCAATATAATTTTTTTTACACTTCATAAGCATTAGGTTTCATTTATCAAACTATGACCACTTTGTTATACAAAAATTATTATAATAAAGAACGTACATATTGAACTATTCCATAAAACTTTAACTAGTATTATTAAAGTAATCTACACAGCAGTGTCTATTTTTTTAATAATGAATGCAAAAACACCTTTGTTAAATAGCCTACAAACTTATTGGATGTTCTCATAGTGGAGAAAAAAGAAATTTAAATTTGTATTTAAAAATATTGACCATTATTATCACAAAATTCACATGTAGTCAATTCTATAAAATTTCACAAACTCAATTAATAGCATGGGATTTTATTAATTTATGCAGCTTTATTAGGGAGATAAAATTAAGCAACGTTTTTGTGTCTTGTAAAGTTTTTGTAAAATTTAAGGATAAGGAGATTTAGAAAATTAAAATGGCCGTCATTTTTAAATGGTACAAAGTATAAACTTGATAGTTCATACCAAAATGAGTCTTATTATATGTAATACAAGTACCAAGTTTAAAGTTTATATTTTTAGAGGTTCCTAAGATATAACGTATTTAGTAAAAATACACAAAAACAGATAAACGGAAAACGAAACGTTTTAAGACATATTCTTATGAACTATTGTCTTCCTTTTTGTATGAGGAATCATATCCCAAAATCCTGAAAAGTTTGTTTATTTATATTAGGAAACATTTCTCGCAAGCAAAATTATAAATATTGTAAAAGGGAGGTATTTTTAGTGGAATATTGTAGTACTAGCGAAAAAAGCCTCCCGAGGTCGGCAAAAAAATGTCCTAGGGCAAAATAAATTTCCAGTAATAGGTATCAATCGTATCATATTTAATTTAAAAATAATAATAATTCCATTATTTTCTTTATTTTAAAAGAAAACACACTAAATTCAGAAATAGATATCAATAGAGTTTTAAAATAAAAACAAACAAACTAAAAAAGAGTCCTTATAAATAAACCGATGAAATCAAAATTACAGTTCTTATTTTGTTGATAATAATTACATTTACTTTCATTTAAAACAAACCGCACGAAAATCGGTTGCATTGATTTCCAGAAATAGGTAGCAATACGGTTTTAATCTAGAACCAAAAAACCTCAAAAAGTGTCCTTATAAGTATTAGGATGAAAAAGAAATTACTTTTCATAATTTTTTATTAATAATAACCATATTCTCTTTTTATTTCAAATAAATAGAACTAAAATGGGCACGGTAGTTCTTCATAAATATGTAGCATAAGTGTTTTATGTAGAACCAAAAAACCTCAAAAAGTAAATTTAAAAGTATACTGATGAAATACAAATTACTTTTCATAACATTTTGACAATAAAAACAATATTCCCCTTTATTTTGAATAAGTACCACTAAAATTGGCCAGTTAGATCTCCAGAAATAGATATAAAATCAAAAGGGTTGTAAAATAAAACAATCAAAACTCAAAAAATGCCATTATAAATGTGCTTATCAAATAAAAATGACATTTAATATTTTTTTTTATATTTATGACAACATTTTCTTTCATTTAACGCAAACCACTTTAAATCGACCTGGTAGATCTCCAGAAATATATATCAATAGGGTTTTAACCTAAATAAAAAATAGGTTTTTTTAAATATGCAGTCGTGGGTCTGCCGTCAGAAGTGAAAACATTTTAGCTTCATATAGTTAACTTTATTTTCGAGTTATTAAGAAGTATTGTTTTAATCAATGTATTAGTGTTGTAATGAGATCTTAAATAATTACGGAGATGCGACGGAGCCTTAAATAAAAGCGGGATGCAACTGTGTTTTCAATAATTGTGGAGATGCGGCGTACAATTCAATAATTGCGGAGATGCGACGTACAATCAATAATTGCGGAGAATCGATTAAGCCTTAAATAATTGAGGATATGCGACGGAGCCATACATAATTGTGGAGATCTGATGGAGCCTTAGATAATTACGGGGATGCGACTGTGTCTTAAATAATTGCGGAGGTGCGGCGTAGCATTTAATTTTGCGGAGATGAACAGAACCTTAAATAATTGCGGAGATGTGACGGAGCCTTTAAAAAAGTTGTGTCCGTGCATTGACGATGACGGTCACGCGAGTTCAATCATTTGTATCCTTGCAAAAAGTTCCCAACGCGCCTAATGAAGTTTTCACTAAAAAAAATCTAAAGACATTTACAAAAATAGGTTTTTAACCTAAAAACAAAAAAAAACTCAAAGTTATCCAATAATGGAAAAAATAGCATTTAATAATTTGTTTAAAATAATGAGATTTTATTTAATTTAAAACCAACGACACGAAAATTGGTAACGAAGAAATCCATAAATATGTATCAATAAAAAACCTAAAACTAAAAAAAATCTAAAATTGACCTTATAAATATATCGATGAAATAAAAATGGCATTTCTTAATTTTATTATAATGATGACAACATTTTCTTTCATTTAAATCAAACCGCACCATTGACCAGGTTGATCTCCAGAAGCCGGTACCAAAAAGGTTTTAAACCAAATAAACAAAAACTCGAAAACTGCAATTGTAAATATACCAATGAAATAAAATTGACATTTCATAATTTTTTGATAATAATGACAGAATTTTCTGTCATTTAAAGCAAACACCACTAAATTCGGTACGGTATATCTTTAGAAATAGCTGTCAATAGGGTTTTAACCTAAAACCAAAAAAATGCAAAAACTACTCGTATAAATATTCATGAAATAAAGTTGGCATTTCATAATTTTTTAATAATAATGACAACATTTTCTGTCATGTAAAACAAACAGCATTAATATCATCAAGGTAGATCTTCAGAAATAGCTATCAATAGGATTTTAACATAAAAGCAAAAAAACTCAAAAAGTGCCCTTTTAAATATGGAAATGAAATAAAATTGACATTTTATAATTTTTTGATAATAATGGCAACATTTTCAGTCATGTTAAACAAAACAGCACTAAAATCAACCCGGTAGATCTTCAGAAATAGCTATCAATAGGATTTTAACATAAAAGCCAAAAAACTCAAAAAGTGCCCTTTTAAATATGCCCATGAAATAAAATTGACATTTCATAATTTTTTTATAATAATGACAACATTTTCTGTCAATTAAAATAAACGCACTAAAATCGGCCTTGTAGATCATCAGAAATAGCTATCAATAGGATTTTAACATAAAAGCCAAAAAACTCAAAAAGTGCCCTTTTGAATATGCCCAGGAAATATAATTGACATTTCATAATTTTTTGAAAATAATGACAACATTTTCTGTCATTTAAAGCAAACATCACTAAAATCGGCCCGGTAGATCTTCAGAAATAGGTATCAATAGGATTTAAACATAAAAGCCAAAAAAATCAAAAAGTGC
>JAGFPH010006373.1:16546-27488 GCA_018207615.1 Philaenus spumarius | reverse complement strand
AATACAATCCTGTGCAAAGGTAATTCAGGTACAGTCCCCGGAACAAAGAACAAAATTGATAGGAAGCTCCTGATAAATGATTTCTTCACTATCTGTGTAAAGTTTTTGTTCAATTTCTCACACTCATAAGCCCGGTGCAATTTTTGAGTTATATTGTTCGAAAGGTAATTAAATTTACTACAATCCTGTGCAAAGGTAATTCAGGTACCATCCCCGGAACAAAGAACAAAACTGATAGAAATCTCCTGATAAATGTTTTTTGTATTATCAATGTAAGGTAATTACGCAATTTCTCCCACTCATAAACCCAAGTGCAATTTGTGAGCTATATCATTCGAAAGACAATTAAATTTACTACAATCCTGTGCAAAGATATATTTGGAACAATTTCCGCAACAAGGAACAAAATGCATAGGAATCTCTCATTATATAATACTAGGTATTCCCTGATAAGAAAATTCGGCTATAGTAATGCGGCAGTGCTGCTTACGGGTTTTTTTTTTTAAATATGAGTTATAAAATTAAGGTAGGCTATATACGTTATAAGATTTGCTTTGAGGTTATAAAGTGAATATAAATACAACCTTTTATCAACAATGAATTTATTCATTCATACAAATTGAAGGAAGATACCTAATTCGTTTAACTTAGGAAACATACGTACATCTTCGTATAACATATAAATATATTCGAGTACTAATTTCTTTATTATAATATTAATAACTTCTAAATCATTTGATAATCAATATGAAATAAAATCCAATTAAAAGATAACATTTCTATCTTTATCTTGATATATAATTAATTCCTACATAAATACATTTTACAAATATAGGCCTACAGTTTTAAATTGATATATTTTTCATGGTAGTTGGCAACTGTATTATTTATGCAAGGTAATGGTTTTTTCTCCTTTCTTTCCTATCTGTATTGATATCCCAAAGAATTAGATTATGTGTATAAAATATTAGTTAAATTCACTGATTGTCGAATCCATTTTTTTCTTCTTTAACTTTGCTACAAGAAAAATAATTGGAAGGAAATATAATTTTAAAAAGTACATTTTATACATGTTTCGCACCATCTGCCTAGCGCTCCACTCACCATGAATGTACAGTGACTAGATAGAGACAGTGTGGCCGCATGAAAGCGGCCGCCATGTTTTTCCTAAAAGTAATGTTATCTGCCATAAAGTATAATGTAATTTGTTTTCAAAATATTTATAAAACCTTTTGTTTTATTTCATAAAGGCCTCGTAAACAACTTTTTAAATGTTAAAAAGTAGTTAGAAAGCAAATAACCAATAAAAAATAATGATTTAGCCTACTATCACATTTTTTACTAGCCTATGCCGATAGTTGAGTAGCCTACTGACGTTAATTACAAACTAATAAAGCTATATCAAAACAAGTTGCACTATTATTTTCTTTGTTCAATTCTATGTTAAAAAACATTTTGAAGTTCAATTACGGTACATTATTTATGCGGTTTATTTACTGATTTTAGGTTTTAATTCAGTTTGAAAAGCAAAATCTTAAAAATGATTTTCTTAAAGCTAAATTTGAAATTTTTCCTAACTTAATGAATAAATTAAAATATAAAAAATTCAAAGTATAACAAAACGAAAAATAAAACAACGAATAGGCCTAAATCAAAATGAAAAATTATTATCCTGTTTTTAATAATTAGCCTTTTTTATCAATGAATACATTTTACAAATTAAATATTTTCAAAGTTACACTTTCTGATTTTTACAATGCATTTATTTCCATCAGATTTTTTTTTAAATAAGCGAAGCAATTAAAACTTTCCTAACTAACTCATTTATTTCTATTTCAATTGAAAGCTAATAATAGAATTAATGTCTCTAACAACAATTTAAGCCTAACATCGAAATTACAATTCTTTGATTTTGAGGTTAGGCAATTCAAGATTTTCAAGTAAACTATTCAAGGCCGAAAAACAGGTTTCATTACTAATTTCCCTCATTATTTCAGTTAGGCCTACTTATTACAGAAATAATAGATTGTAAATTCGTCTTAGATTGTACAGAAAAAATAACGATGCCAATTTAATTTGAAAACTATAAACAAACGTAGGGCTAACACGGACAAAATTATAGGTTTGGGCCAAAAACAGTTCTTAAAATTGCGTAATACTAATATTTATTGCATTTATCTTTTCTATTGATAAAAAGGATTAGCCTATGTTATGAACTTTTTAAAATGTTGTAAATAAAAGACTTTTGGTATGTACTTACTTCTGAAATATGCGTGCTGAAACGATTGCGTAGAGTGGCGGGAGTATGTAGCCTAATCTGCTGTCATTTCCTTATTAATTTGGTGCAATATCACATACTTCAACAAAAATCGCTTTAAAATAACTATTACGTTTATTTTAAAGTAAAAACTAACAAATATCTGTTAATAAATCGGTAAAATCGCTTTTACAATATGTGAACGTGAATGAATGTAATGTAAACAGATACGAATTTAGGAAAAACATGGCTGCCGACATCTTGACCAATAGGAAACAAGACCACACTTGGCCACACTGTCTCTATCTAGTCACTGTACATGAATGGAGCTGTTGTATCCGCCGAGTATCGACGGGCGACAACTATCTATATATTTTAAGTTAGGCCTAGACTGAACCAAAATAAATAAATATTGTTTATTGTTGATTGAGTAATCAGCTGTAATCTCTAATATTTTCACTAACCGTTTATTTCAAATTTTAAATCAATTATTAGTATTTCTAATTGTTAGGTTAGGTTTTTATTAAAGTGTAGACCTGAGCCTTGCACTACATAACGGGTTCCAACGGCTCACACCGGGTTCCAACAGGGAGTCGGGGGATTGGCGTGCGGAGCAGGCAGGGGTCTCCACTAGTTATAATTAGTACTTTAATTTAATTACATTGGATATTAATATAAATACAGATTGTTCATAAAGTCTCTTTAACAACTCATTATTATTGTTACTGAAAATAAGTTAACAAAACTTTGTATAGGCCTATTCTTGTGTTGCATAACAGGACACATTTTCTGACATATCTGACAGTTTATGATTTCATGGGGCCTTAGGGTTATAAGAGGGGTTATCAATGTCAAATATAAAGGAAGATCATGTAATACACCTTTGAAAAGCTTATTAAAAGATAAACACAATAGCGCAAACAATGAAAGCTTAATATTTACTTCGTTTCAAAATAATGGACAATCAAAGTTCTGTAAAATAACATACAACCTACTTATTCCTAATATTAACAAATTAATAACCTGCTTTGATGTTATGATAACAATATCATTTTCCAGAAATTTGATTGTCCATTACTTTGAAACGGAGCAAGATACTAAGCTTTAATTTGTGCCATTCTGTTTCTCTTTTAATAAGCTATTTAATGGTGTATTATATGACCTACCTTTAAATTTGAAATTGTTTACCCCCTACACCCTCTATCAAAAAATAATAAAGGTTCAGATATGTCAGAAAATGTGTCCTGTTATGCAACACAAGTTGTATACAAAGTTTTGTTAACTTATTTTCAATAATAAAAATATTAAATGGAGTTAAAGGGACTTTATGAACACTCTGTATAGCCTACCTATTAATTTTATTAAAAAAATATATAATTTGTGAAGGAAACGAAAGAGACCATTTACGCAACTTGCGTTATAATGATATAAAAATAAAAAGTTATCAAAAGAGTTGAAGAACTGAACAGCTGAAATTGCGTAAAATAAATTTAAGAGCCATAAGAACCCAATATGGACAAAGTTAATCGAGTCTGAGAAGAGTAAGCGAGATACGAGCAGGATAGGGAACCACAGTTGTAGCTCGAGCATCACTGAAGGTGATTACATTGTCTTTCAATAGCATTTTAAGTAACAAATGATGTATTAGTTGTGAGATTGTATTAAGTATACTACACAGGTAAAGGTTATAACGTCAAAAAATATATTTTACTCTATTTTTGAGAACATCACTTGTATATTAACGATCTTTTTGTAAGCCTTTAACTTTGTTTAACTTTAACGATGATTTACATTCAAATCGAAATCGAAATTATTAGTTACTGTTTATAAAAAATCGAAAAGAACCCATGCTGTGTAAAAAGGTTTGTGGTAAACCTTTCAATAGAGTTTTCGGTTACTAATATATAATTTTGTATAACAGTAATATTAGTTTTATCTTTAAAACCAAATTTAAAACTTAAGACACTCTTGATTTTTAAAGGCATGCAACTTTAAATTATATGCACACACAAAGAGGGAATTATTGTGTTGTAAGTGTTCTTAATTTAAATTCTGTCGTCATATTTATTATTTTACTGTAACGATAACTTATGATGCACGTAATTCTATCGCCGACAGCAGGTGGCTTTAGATCCTACGTGAAATGTGGATAGATTTGTTTTACTTAATTTATATTCCTTTCGCTCAACACGGAGTTGTGGCAAAGAGAATGTATTCGTAAGAGGGGACTTTCATGTTTTGAACTTATCAAAAGTTAGATAACTTTGACTATAAATCTTTCAAAACAATAATCTTCAGTTAATATTTTTGTTCAACTATTTGTGTAATAAATCATATTTAAATCATTATTTCACGTATTTATAATCGTAATTAAGTAAAACACGGAATTAAACAGAATGCCAAATAAGATAATTAATTTGATAATTAATTCATTATCATTTTATTTTTATTATTTATTTATGTAAATCAAAATAAACTAAAGACCCACAAATACCATCTAATGTTTCAACACAATAAAATAAATAAACCAAAATCTATAGTGCATCAACATATTACATATTTAATTTACACGTCAAAAAAATAATTCTAAAGAAATTGTTAACTGACTGTTTAGGATCAGCTAATAGTTTATATAGTTGGACATATTATAAGATTATAAACAATTAAGCTCAACTATAGAGAGAGTAAAGAAACTACATGATAAATCAGTGCCAATTTTTTATATTATATTCCATTTTTATAAAGTATGCAAACACAACTCCACATAATATATCACATTATTACGGGCAGACACACAGTCATTTATATATAATACATAATATTAAATAAATATAAAAGTTAACAATCATAAACTTACATTTAAATGGATCTATATTCATTGTTCTTGTTTAGACATCAACTCCTATAAAAGCAAGTGTACGTACGTGAGTAACAATATAATTTTATAATATTTTGTAGATTGTATAACATTGTAGTCCCAGATATTCAAAATATTTTTTATACAAATTCAATTCTAGGGTTTACAATAATTAAATAATAGAAAAACCACCTTATGTTGTTATATTTATGCTTATACATGTTACCGTGCCTGATCAAAGAACAGAACTAATGTTCAGTTTAATACTTTATACACGAACATACACAAAAAGCAAGGAAGAACAGTTTGTTTATAGAGTGGCGTCTCGAGGTTTGTTTGAACTAATTCATTTCTTTTTGTAACATAGAAGCATTGCACTTTCTTTTGTTGCACCATTGAAAGGAAACCCCGCCTGCACAAATTAAAAATTGTAATCTAAACACTAATAGTAGTTAAAATACAAATTCCTTAATATATTATTTATCATTAGAATATATTTTTGTATAGCTAAGTTCCCTCCGACTTAATTTCTTATCAATACTAACGTGTTAAACCTGTTTAGCTCAATAAATTTATAATTAATTAATGGCTGAAGAAAAACACCTATTCACCCAATGATTGGAACTGATGAGAAATAATATTCTGACAATCAGGATGCATGGTTGGTGGCCAGCAAACCAAAGTTATAACACAACTACAAAGCAAGCTTCCAGTGCTACCGGATGTAACTTAACCGACATAGACGCACGGTTCGTATACGAATCCAAAAAAACTTTGATCCTTGATGTATTTTGTAAATAATTTCATTCATACGTCCGTGTACCGATATTGCATAAGGTACCCAAACCTCTCTTAATATAGTATCATATTTAAAACAAAGTTGTTTTTATACTAAACAAGTATAACATTAAAATGTATAGCGGAACCCAAAGACCTGGCCACTATAACACCACAAAAGTGTTGGGGGTCGACTAAATTGATCTGATGTGTACGCGGATTAATAAATCCAGAAGAATACAAAGGTGGCCAATGGTAATTTTCTTCCGAAAAATATATATATAGCTTGTATAAATTCCATGAGAATCTATGAAATGAATTATCCATTGAAATAGTTTAGAATGTGGCAGTATATTCATAAGTTGACACTGGAACTAATAGAAGATAAGATGAGACAACGATAGTAGACATCCCCCCTCTTGAGCCCCAACATGGGCTCTTATGGGACTACGTCTGAGATGCGTTGCTGACTTAAACGGAGGAGTGGGGGTTGTTAAATGCATGCATATTTGTTAAAAAATTGAGCGTGTAGTGATGTATGTATGAAATTTTGTGCTCAGGGGTCAGGGGCTCCTCCCCCAAAATTTCGAAAAAAAAAATTATTTCCTGAAAAATGGGTAAATGTTTAAAAATAAACAAGTTTTTGTTGTGAATCTAGCATCGCGGAGGCGGCCGCATGGGGTAACGTCACGGTAATTCAAAGGTCGCGCGATCGAACCCCGCCTGGGACAATAATTTTTTTTATACGGTTGACGTAGGTGGAATATTATTTTTTTGTTTTGTTCTAAAAGTAGTAAAAAATAAAATGATTAAAAACAATATTATTTTGACTACAGTAAGTTGGGAGAAAGTTTGTGTCAGTTAACAGATATTTGTTAGTTTTAAATTATTATATGTTTAGTGAAAGAGGTGACATATGTTGAATTTAAAATGTATTTGTACCTAGTATAGACTGTAGAATATATTATAAATCTGAAAAATACGCATTTCGTCTACATCTATTACATTACGTGTAATGCAATCAATTATGAGGAAATGTGTATGCATAGTTTGTTTTTCTTTCTCAGTTACAGGATTAATGTGGGAATATACTCGTATCCAGTTATTTTAAAATTGTATGTTGCCAGCTGAATGATATCCTTGTGTCACTACGGTTTATTACGTTTTTAAACACTCTGATATTATAAACTATTTGAGTTCGAAAAAAGTTAAATGGGTTTAACTTCTTACTTTTTAGAGAGTTGGCGTTTTTAAACCCAAATATTTAGTCTTGATAGTATTTTCTACAATAAATTGCAGTTCTTAGAGGAAATACTTATTTAAAATTCATGTTAAACCATGTGACAACACAAGAAAACCTCAAAACCATTGGTACAAATAGTACATAATATTGACAACTTGCAAATAAAACAAAACAGATGGTCCAATTTAATGGCTTTTTCGCTATATTGTAAGATTTACGGTGAAATATGATCCTCATAACTTAGAATGAAAAAAAAATTAGAATAACAATTACTTCAACTATGATATATCGAACAAAATAAAACTATGACTAATGTTTAAAATACGATTTTGATTAAAAACCTTTAATTTTAAAAACTTAAAAGAGTTAAATAAAGCACAATAAATTTACCTCTGATCCGGTTGAAGGACTGTTGGCCACTGGCATAAGCAAAGCCTAGCATGGTGATGCAAAACCTGTTTATTGTCTGGGATTGCAGCATTGGAATGCAGCTATATTAACCTTCAATTTTTCTCTTTGTGTTGTAAAGGCTTGAGTAATCTTAGTCAACGCCTCAACATTAACCATGCCATCTTTTCGTAGATCATCTGGTCAGATATCTATATTAGACCATTTGTCAGCAAACAAAATTTTACTCAGATTAACGTTCATTACTTAAGTTAGTACTTCAATACAGCATATTTTGGGGGAAAACTCTTTGTATAGGAACAAAATAATGCTTCAAACACAGGAGGATTCAGTCTTTGATATTTTTACCCTAAAAAGACGAATATGCAGCACTCCAAACAATAATAGACCCATAGAATATTATTATGGGTTACTGACCAAATTATTACTTTGGATTAACTTACTCACCGCATAGTTATATTAAGAGAACACTTTTTATATAGTTGTAAAGCAATTGTACGGTTAGATATTTCTTTCCGTTCATTTAAGTTTTTAATGAAACCAAATATAGTTTTTGGAGAAACACAGAGCTGAAATAATCCTAAAGACACCGAAATACTCAGCTTGCCTTAGTAAAACACATATAATGGCTAATGGTTTAAAAATATCTAAATTGAAGTATCAATTTTTTTCTCAGTTACATAAAATACAAATTTAAGACTTAAAATAAACATAATATACAAAAACCAAACTTACAAATAAAAACTAAACTTTATTTTACAATATTTGTGCATTTAGGTCAAAGTATCAGGGTGTACTTAAAACATTATGTAAAATACACCGTATTAACTTAGATTTGAGAAAATTATTGTCGTATTATTGAGGCAATCTAAATTAAATGAATCAATCAAAAGAACACGATAAAATAGACTAAAAAATAAAATCAGTGTAGCAAAATAAATTAAATTAAGATAATAATATGGTTAGTTATTATAAATCATTATTATTAGGTTAGTTGTGTTGGAATGGCATCTTAAGGAACTACAAAAGGATCTTTCTATTGAAAAAGTGTATTACTTCAAATCATTTATAGCATTCAATAGTAAAAGTTGTATATTATACTAATTCTAAACTAAGATATGGACTGTGGTGTGCGGTGGTACATACCTAAATGCACTTATGCCTATAATAAAACATATAATTAGATCAATTTTATATAAATTAAAATTTGAGCATTACTTGCCCTTATTTAGGCAGTTAAATATCTTTGCGAATATTATATGTTATGTCATGCTAAGTGCAGCTACAAAAGGAAAGCAAGATATGAGTAAATCTAATAATATACAGAATACGCTTATCGCGACTAAACGAGCCATCTTTCAGACTTAAGTTGCCTGAATTCTATTTTCAACAAATATAAAAGCAATTTATGGAGAGTACCCTTTTTATGAAGCTTGAAAACCTGGATCCTAGATTATTGAAGATATTATTTGTGCACCTGTTTAGGTGCAGTGTGCTTTTCTCTCACCGTTGTTTTTTCTTCTTAGTTGGTTACGCCAAAATTACAGTCATTTCTGTTCTTAATTCGTGCTGGTAAACCCAAAAACTGGCTTCACTGGTACGGTTACCTGTTTTCCATAAGTTTTCAAAGCTTGCAAAATCAAATGTTGTGAACAAATAAAATTCAC
This sequence comes from Philaenus spumarius, assembly GCA_018207615.1. Classification (NCBI taxonomy): domain Eukaryota; kingdom Metazoa; phylum Arthropoda; class Insecta; order Hemiptera; family Aphrophoridae; genus Philaenus; species Philaenus spumarius. The sequence goes on along the minus strand of JAGFPH010006373.1, from coordinate 18,279 downwards.
CATAACCTAAAATATTAATGATTTTAGTTATAAGAAGTATTTTTATTTTTTTTTTCAGTATTAATGTATTTAGTGTAGTTATTATGTATATTTCGTACACATAAAATCTTTATTATTGTAGTATCTTCTCCGGTAAGATGTAAAATAAATTAAATGAAACAAACAAAAAGTCCTACTATAATAGACAAATTAACGAATTTTCCTTGGAATCCTTTATATAGTAATTTTTTACATATATTTAAATCTAAATAAATTTACTTTGCAGTTGTTTAACAGTTTCTACGCATTAATCGTTACATAAACCAAAGGACAATACAAAGGAAGTATGAAGAATATGCAGTTGTAGAAACGTGTTGACCTTCTGAGCCAGACTAAGTTTTAAATAATGTCAGTTTAGTCATCCATGGTCAATACATAAAACAAACAATGTGTGCACATTTATAGTTTTACATCATGCGAATGTACCATCTAAAAATATATAATTTGTCTTTTAACAAAAAAAAGTTACTTTCTTTAAAAGTTGAAAATTTTTCCTCTCTTTGTACATCCTACCTAAATTACGAAGAAGATTCATTGAAATAATAATTGTTTATTTTGTTGGTGTGGTAACAACCTTTTTCACCTCTGAGGTAATATTTAGGAATACTATGTAGCTGTAACTTCATTATTGCAGCTTTTTAATAATTATAATAATTTACTTGCTGTAAATACCTTGCAGTAATATTTTTATAAACCTCACTACTTGTTTTGATGAGTACAAAACGGGAATAAGACGAGAACTGGTCAGCAACGCATCTCAGAAGTAGGCCCATAAGGGTCCATGTTATTATTGTGTTAAACATTAAAAAAACACAGGTGTGAGTATTTTAGAAGGTTCTGTAAAGTGTTAGACACACACACAAATAAGTTAGCATAGGTAAAATTTAATAACGTGTTATATAGTACAGACAGTTTTGAGAATTTTAGAACACGTATGTAGGAGTAAATATTAATAATATGTTATACACAGGTTTGAGAATAATTTTAGACGGTCGAGTATCTCACCATCTCAATATTATTTTCTTATAAGACCTTAAGTTGGAAAGATCGACACGAGAAGTAGTCAAGAATGAGACGAGTCAGCAAATTAATACCCATATTAATACTACGTTGAACAGTACCTACGAACTACAGGTTTGAGTATTTTAGAAGGCTCTATAATAAGCCTCACACAAGCCATGTTCATAGATAATATAATTTACTATATGCATTTACTACTATATTAGAATTTTACAATATAATTTGTATATAAATAGCTCGTACACTAAGTCGAAAGATTTGCAAATTATATACATATTTGTTGGTAAGTATTGAATTTACTATAACAACGCGATTGGATAGGTTAGACAGTCAGCGGTGGGGAGGTAATCTATCCAAAATCTCTAGATAATATGATCAATATATTATCGTCAACGAAAAGGCTGAACGCATGCAACGGTTATTCAGTCACACTAAAATTTAAATGTTTATTATTATTTCAAGACACTGAACATCCACTTGGGGTGGGGGTGAAGGATTCAGCTGTCTGAATCACACTCCTAGATAATATGAGGTACTTAAACAATATAACACATTATTATTTATTGTCAAAAATCATTGCAAGTTAATTATATGATCAGTTTTACACAATCCGTAATGCATATTATGAATTCCCAGACATTCTTATACACTATAGCACATTGTTGTAGCCCACA
>JAGFPH010006372.1:57373-72106 GCA_018207615.1 Philaenus spumarius | reverse complement strand
GAATATTTAATTTTAATTTTATCTTGCTGATATAAATCTATTATTCTCATGATATAAAATCAATTATTATTTTTTGAAAATTACTATGTTTTAGTTATTTTAAAGCCGAATTATTGTTACTTTTCAAATTCAAAAATTAATCCAAGTTATTCGTTTTATATATTTCTGTTTAAACTTCTTCAGTCATATGTTAAGGTTTCTACTTTATAATATTTGAACGTTTGTCTGCATAAAAATAGTTTTTTTTACTACAAGAGGCTATGTTAACAACATGCAATGAATGTCCTCACCTTAAAAAAGGGTATCAGAATAAATTCACAGATATGGGAATATGAAGGCTGCTTTTGCATGTAAGTAAAATTGCTTTAAATAAATATACGTATACACAAAATAGTAATTGCCTAATTTAATATTTGAAGTATCGTGTAATATATTCATATATTTCAATTTAATACTTTTAACAACAATGAAAGATTTTGTAAAAATTTTTGTAAATATTTGAAATATTTTTTAACTATTTGATGTATGATATATTAAGAGCACTTTATTAACTCTGGTTTTCATTGATTTTTTATTTATTATACAGCTTAGTAACTATTTAATGAAATTCTGTAATCTATGTAAACATTAAGTGTTTAGGCTTTTATTTACATAATTATGTTACATTTTCTTACGCAATTATGATATTTTATATGTTGCAACAACTATACAGTAAGCTGGCACAAGTTTAGTGTATTTAACTATAAATCTTATTGTATTCAATGTGCAGTGACCGCAAATAATGTATTCAACCCAACAACTCATCAATCAAACTTCTTACACTCTACGGTTAGAACATTGGCAGTAACTAATGGTTTTATATTTGCGTGAAACCTAGGGTGAGGAGGACAGAAAGTGTTGGAAGGACTTCCTTTCCAGCCTTTCTGGCATTTCGCGAGCTTACTTTAGCTTGAAGTTGGGACTGTTTTCTCATCAGAATAATTTCTAATGTAGTTTTAGTTCCGAAAGTAGAAGTTGTATGCTTTTATAAAGGATATTTTCTTTAAGATCACAATAATATTATAATATGATGATTTTAAAATTCTAATTATATTTAAACGTTAATACTTACTTAGAATGTTCCAGTTTTTGTTTGGTTGTCCAATTTAATTTAAAATCATATAAACCTTAACCTAAGTAAAGCTGGGTTGTTGAATATTTTGTAAAAATTCCTTTGCAAGCTGCAAGTTTTAGTATATTATGTAAACAAGTTTTTATATTTTTAAACTCAAAAGTTTTTAACGTGTTAATTAATTAAATTTCACGGGGGAGAGTTTGTCAGCATCCGTGAGGGGTTGTGTTTTAATTAAGGGATGCATTTTTATTCACTTCACAAGTAGACATTTTGTAACTTTATATTATAACGTTTTCAACCCATATTATTTATATTTCTGAAATAGGTGTATTAGGTGATCAGTCAGGGCAGATAACAAGACTAATCGAATGTATAATATATTTTGATAAATTGTGGTTTCTATGGTTATTTTTACCAGTGTAAAATAAAATCTGTTTATAATAATGAACCTGTCAATATTTTAAATAAAGGAAGTACTAACATTTTAAATAATGCAATTAGGTCTACTTTATGATAAAGATTTGTATTCCATTGGATTCCTATGTTAAAGCGTCGGAACACTGTCGTCAGACGATCAGTAATTAGGCTGAAGATATAGTAAATAATATTTTTGGTGCCGATTTCTTTGTATTACATAAATTAGCAAACTTTGTGACTAAGGACAGAATATGCATATGCAAAACAAAACACTTAAACAATTTAAAATGGCACAACACTTTTGTTTATTGTAGAACATGGGTGGCTTTGTCGAGAAAGAAATATTTCAGCTAATAGGTTTTATCATATGGGAGCGTAATGGATTTTTCGAAATGAATTTTAATACACTATATACAAGATTTAGTAAGTCTATTTAAGTTTCGCAGCAGATAAAAAGGCAATTTAATACAGAGATTCCGTTCTTTTCTCTTCCTTCCAATTTTCGTAATCTCTACTTATGTGGATACACCAGTTCCTCTGTGTACATATATAACAGATAATCCCGCTATGTGTATTTCGATACGGTATCACAATAGTTTCTTAGCCAGGTTTTTCTTCTCCAAAAAAGGAACTCATCGCCAACACAGCGCCTAAATAACAGTCGGCAATATTGTTTCTGACGTGAAAGTGGCAATGTATTTATACAAAAAGAAACACTAATGAAATGCTTTTATTACAGCCATTTACTCATTAGCAAAACCTTACACTTATAAGTTCCTAATTGAAGGTTTGTTTTATCCTATAACTTTAAATTTTATATTTTCGTCAGTGACCTCTTTTTCTTACTTTTTCGACGCTTTTCGGTAAGTCTATCCCATCATCAGAAAATCACTCATTGATTGGAAGCTATCAAACAATTAAGTCACAATCACATAAAAAACTATTTTTTTAAACGCAGATGGTAGCTGCGACTACATGTTGTTAGATTCTTATTACTGGCTCTCTTTAGAAAGTTGAGCGATGTGTAAACGATCCAGCCTTTATTTTAAGACTTTCTAAATCATGCAAAATTATGTTTTATGTTTCGATTTAGTATTATCATAATTGAAAGTTATTACAAGTTATCCCGACTTTTTACTTATTCAAAAATCAATTTATTTTATTTATTTTATCAATCAATTTATTTTATGCAAAAGCTACTAGCCTCGATGTGAAACCGACCACTAAATCTAAGAATATATATTTCGGTAGAAAGCAATATTTCAGTAAATCCAGATTACCCGAAGCTATTTCTGATCCGATTGCAATGTTCTAGTCAGGCAAGATGTATGGTCCACAGTTTAATCTTTATTGAGTTATTACGTTGAATTTGTGTCATTCTAAGTCCTAAAGAACTAGAATGGGTAGAACCTGTATAAAATATATACTTTTCGAGCCGGTAGGGTATGTGTAAAAAGTTAACGGTGTAATTTTTAGTTGTATTGTAGATTATGTGCAATAATGTCCGTGAAGAGTTATAATTCGGACACAACAAATGGTTTGGTTATGGATACAGAGTATTTTTGGAATTGTTTCTTGAATCGACCCAATCAAACACATATTTATGTTTGAAGTTATTAGATATACATTTTTATTCGATTAACGATTGGTATATTTTTCGAACATTGAAATATTCCCTCATGTTAGATCATGCCTTCCAGATATACAATGGAGACAGGTCGTTTAATCTATTGCGGTAACAATTATATTATAATTTGATGGAATTATTACAATGACCTACTAATTGTGTATAACGGCAGTTGTTTGATGAGAAATTATCAACAATTATGTTTATAATGTCTGCACGATTAATAACACTAGTTATTCCACATTTTATTTGTTATGTGTTCAAGTCTAGTGAATGGAGTAAGATAGTAATAAATTTTTCAATTAATAATTGTTTTTAAAGCGTGATTTATATTTGTTAGTGTCACTTGTGGTAAATTATTTTAGGAGGTAGATTTTCAAATCCGTGACCTAATAATAGCTTACAACGTCTGCTAAACTAGTTGTGTTAAACACTAACTATTTAATAAATATATGTCATACTCCAATTTTATGTAAGTTATAATTTTGTGTTATTCTAACATAAAATAATTCTAAAAGACTTATGATAACTCCAGAAAAAATTGATTTATTGATAGAAACAGAAAAATGCTTTTTGTAATATTAATTAGTATATTGTCAATGAATGTGGTACATTTTAATTTTCTTAAAACATTTGATTTCTAAAATTGTTATTACCTGGTACAGGTTTTACATATTACGGTAGGATTTTGTTCGCAGTTTCAATTAATTGGATTTGTGTGTTTACCGTACAAATCTGTGAAAGCTTCACGGCAGTAAAGTTTTAATACATATATAAGCAGCTTTTGATTGAAAGTGTGAATAACAAACAAAGGAAAAAATAATATAAGCAAATATGTATCAAAACCAAATTGATAAGAATATACTATAATGTGTATACAGAAGTAACCAACTTACCACTAACATTAACCATAGCTGGAATAAATTATACCAGTGCTTGAAGGATAGAATAAACAGAATTACTTTCATAACAACATGAATAATAAATATACTTTTTTAATTACTTTTTCATAAACTTTTGTATTCGCTAGAGTTTTCCGTCTAAATATATTAGTATTATCAATTATTTTTTTATATTTATTTCGCCTACGTTTATAAATATAATGGGATAAGTTTGTTTGAGATAAATGTTCGAAAATATATAGGATTCTACTTATAAAAAATTATGAAATTTGTAGTTTTTAAATCGTAGTCAAGTATGACTGTTCCTAAAACCCTACTTTATGGGTATAGTTAGCATATTTTAAAACAATTGAAAAAATTTGAACAACAATTATATAAACAGTTATAGAGACAAAGTGAAGTATGCTAGATTACTTAAAAAAACTATAAATAACATACTCGTATAATAATAAAAATAGTGTACAAATAATTGCTAGCAAATTATTCTTGATAAAGATAGAAAACAGTTTTTTTAACTTTCTTTGATAAATATGTTGTTTCAAAAAAAGATTATGTGTTATCCATCCGTTTAGAGGCAGTTCAATAATGGTTGGATGTCGATAACTTTTCTTGGACTTATAATAACCAAACAGTCAGTAGTAAAGGTTTAAATTAATTACATTGATACACTTGCTTTGACTACATTAAACATTTTTTAATTATGGCCCTTTTTATTTCGCCAAAATTTAAAATTTGTTATGTAGGAAAACTTTAGAAATATGCAGACTTTGAATTGGTAAACCAATTTTTGGTAAAATTTTTGTTTTTGACATGAAAACTGTTAAAAGATAAAATTACAAACATATAAATTTCGGCATGCGAAACATGCATGGCACTAACCTAGTGACTGTGTAACATATTTAATACATGTTTAATATGTGGACTAGCCAGGCAAAAGAGAATCTGACTTTCACTCTGTTCTGAATTATAAATATTTATATTCAAAACATAAGCACATTTAAATATATTTAAATCCATTATTACATTTATTTCATACCTCAAAGTCATTTTAGAGGGTCAGGGCAATACAAATATGTAATAAAAATATCATTTAACTTCTTAACAACTAAATACAATTTAAAAATACTTCTTATCTTATTTAGTAATTTTGATTAATTTAGATTTATGTTGTTATTATTTTATTTTATTTTTATAGTTTTTCTTTATGTTTTATCTTAAACATTTATAGTTAAATATTACTGTCCAGTTAATGGAGTGTTATGATTTTTAAGCTAATTTTAAAACTAAACAAATTTATATTACTTTTAGTTACATATTTTGTTTTCTAACTAACCACAGATATTAGGAACATATACAACAAACTTTTATATGTTAATTTTTGATTACATAAAGCAGAAATACAAATACAAACTAACCTAAACAAGGAAAATACACATTTCCAATACACGTAATTTTTAAAGTTTAAGTTTAAGTTAATATTAAGGATAAAAAAGACGAGAAAAATATTCATTAAATATAGCTGAGGAATAGGAATGAACATTTATTTTGGGGTATGACAATCACTTTAAAAATGTCAAAACTTGGTGAATGATTATGTGACTATGAAGCCTCAATATATTTTATAGCTTTGACATAATATATATTTCCGTCCTTGTGGCACACTCCTAAGTTTCTTTATTTCACTGCTTTATGTGATTGAAATATTTAATTTGTGTCGTATACTGAACTGATGTTAAACGAAAATATATTTATCCTTATATTGATTTTTCATATTATTTATCAATGTTTTGGGGCTAAAATCATGCTACCGTCAGTTCAAAGTAGTTGTTAATGGACTCATTTCGTAGTTTTCTACAAATGCATATAAATTCGCTTACTAATAGGGTAGGAGCGACGTCTCTTATTAAATAATGTTACTGTTTAGAATCAGTCGTGTCAACTTGGATACTTCCGCCACCCAGAACAATTTGAACTATTATTAGGACAATTATATATACAAAAAAATATGAGTAATGGCCTAAAACAATTCTTCTAATTCATCTCGATTGTTTATTCATACTATTGGTTTAATATTATAATTTTAAAAGAAATTTAAGGCAATTACCCTACTTATTCATTTTACTTCGTAAACAATAGAATAATATAAATAAAGGTTGTTTTTATATATTATCCTTACAAGTAAATATAAGTACGCCTATTTTAAAATGCAGAACTAATGTTAAATCGAAAATAAATTTCTCTCCATATTGATTTTAATATTATTTATCATAAATAACTAATGAGCTTGACTTGTGGGAAAGTAACTTCAATAAAATAAAACCTGAACACAAAATCTCACAATAAATACGTTTACTAACCTCAAACTCGTTTCAACGTCAATGTCGCCATCATCAGTGATGCACGGGCTACAGTAACCAAACTATAACTGCATAGGTCTGTCTGTATAGTTGAGGTATATTTCAGTCTGTATAGTTATAGTTTGGTTACTTTAGCCCGTGCTTCAATGAGGATGGCGACATTGTCGTTGAAACGCGTTTGAGGTTAGTGAACGTATTTATTGTGAGATTTTGTGTTCAGGTTTTATTTTATCTAGATTATTTAACATTGTTGATTTGTCAAAAAAATTATTTATTATACCACTTATTGTCTGAATTTGAGTTTGCAGGATGATATTTTTTCTGAACAATTGAAAGTGTTTAAGGAGATTCATATCTATAAAAATGGCCCAGGAGTTTACCCAATTTGTTATAATCCAGTGCCATTGGTACCTGTGTTGGCAAAAGTTGTGGAGTCAGTTGTCGGCAATCAGATTAGCAGATAACTTGAATGTTTCGGTGTGTTCACTGCATCCCAATATGGGTTTTTGAAATTCCAATTGCCTACACAGGCAGAGAATTCCATAGTTAAAGGGTTAACACAGTTAGTAGTGTTAGTGCATAGGCAACTTTATGTGATCTGATTAAAGCCTTTGATTGTATCGACCATGGTATATTATCTGATAAACAGCCATAATCGTTTGATTAATAATCAAATCAAAATTTTCCAATCATATATTTATAAGGTAGGAAGAACTTTTATACTGAAACTGGTTTTTCTTCTATCTTATTATATCTGGTTTTCCGGAGGGATCTGTGTTGGGAGCTATTCTGTTTTTAATTGCTGTTAATGACTTATAGAATTATTTTAAAACATTGTAGCACGTACGCTGATGACACAACATTTTTCATAATAAGCAATGATATCAATAATAAATTACAAAAAATGATAGATTGCACAGTAGCCAGAGTGCTTCTGAATGCCTTAGGGCGAATTACGGTTCTTCTGAATGATGTTAAAACTAAACAATTTATTTTTAGTTTAACCTTGTAATGCAGAACAAAGTGTTACATTTTTGGTATTTAAGTTGATATTCAGAAGTCACGGATTCTACGTATTGATTTTTTAGTTAAAAAACTTTCAAAATTATTTTTCTTGTTGAGTAGGCTATATGAGGTTATTAGGGAAGGGTATTTGAGGAATGTTTATTTAGGATTTTATTAGTCAATCATTTCATATGGGATTGTCGTTTTCTGGAAACAGCTTCACAATAAAAGATTTACTGATAGTACAAAAGTAAGCTGTAAGAGCTATGACTTGGTCTCATGTGAGAATACATTTCAAGCATCTTTTTGTGAGTTTAAATATTCTCACAGTAATCAATTTGTACTTGTTTGAAGGTATTAGGTATACAATAAGTAAACTGGATGAACTCCCAACAATCCAAGAAATAGAAGGGAAATAAACGTGAGATACTATAGGCAGCAGAAGTAATCAAACTGACATTTGTCGGTGGGTTTACAAGTATACCACGAAATTAGTAATACCTTTATGCTACCCCAAGTAAAACATATTTGAGAAAATATTATGCTTGGCTTGTCAAGAAACCCTTTTGTTCATTACGTGAATTTTATACACTTAAGAATGAATTGATACATTTTTAACCTGTTTTTATTTTTTATGATAATGTATGCATGTTTATGTTTAGAGATTATTAATGTATAGTATTTAAATTACTGATGTTATCTTAAAATTTATTTCTGACAATGTCTATTAAACTAAATGTATATAATGGCAAACAAATTGTTATTATCATTATTTTTAAAAGCGACAATCACGTTATTCAATGGCGTATTGAATGTGCTCGTTTTGTTAGTTTTCTACGAATGTATCTAAATATCTGTACTAAATATATAGAGGCGGAATCTCTTATTCTCTAGTTACTGTTTCGAATCATTCGTTTCAAGTCGGATACTTCCGCCACCCAACCAAATTTGAACTAATTTTAAGACAATTATATATATATATAAAACGTGAGTATAGGCCTACAACAATATTTCAAATAAATCATGATTGTTTTTCCATACTATTGGGTAAATATTATAATCCATAAAAACATTTACGGCAATCACTTAATAAGCCTCATTTCAGTTAGTAAACAATATTGTATAAAGGTTGTCATAATATATCCGTATAGGTAAATATATGCATATTATGTGTTGTTTTATTTTAAACGCAGTCAACTTCTAATCTTACTATACAACTCTACCATATAAACACCTTTTTTCTGTTTTTAAGTGGTGTGAAACAAACATAATAATTTACAATAAACCTTTATTGTAATATTTGTAATTGTTTGTGAAAGTCTATTACTATTGCTTGTTTGAGAATGGCGAAATCGTTACACAATAAACAAAGAAAGAAAGAAATTTCAAGCAAAATACAAAAGTACTTTAACATACTCCACTTAATTATTGAATAATCCACAGTTATGGTGTAATCTAACTTTAACAGCAGTAGATAAAATAGCTTTAATTATGTTTCCCGTATTAACTAAGCATTCTTTAACTTTGCCGGGAAAGTGGTACAGCTAGCTACAGTGTATTTAATGAAATTTCTCAGTGTCAGGTCTGCACGCTCTAAAACCCAAAGTGGAAAACGTTCGCAAATACTATTGTAATTAAAAAACTAGAATGTTTGTATTTAATAAAAATTCCAACAAGCTTCACTGCCTGTTTGCATTCTCTCAAACTGTATTTAACTTTTTGTAATTCACATTGCCTCATGAATAAAGGAATCCTTACATAACTTCAAATACTGAAATATGTTTATATTGTTTTAAAAATACAGGTACTAAATTCAGGACTTATACAAATAGAACTTTATTTGTAATAATTCATCGTGGTTTATTATAGTAACTACATTCTGAATTCATTCTGAGTTGATTATGATACGTTTTGAAAAATATATATGATTTATTGTCTGATATGTCTGTCAAGAATAAAATAAAAAGAACCTAATATCCGACAACCGGGATTAATTTTAAATATAATCAGAGGCCTATTATATACATCTTCCTTTCCACCGTTTATTATATACATATATATTTAATACAATGTAAAAATACAACGTACCATTTTTGTTTTTGAATCAGCAATAAACATATATACTGACTTTTTTGTTTAGAAATAAACAAATTGTAAATCTATTTGACCCATAAATGGTTTTACTTGTTATGGCTTACATTATTGATATTCTGAGGCCAAAACTTACCCCTTAATCCGTCACGTCAGGCTTAGCAGAAGAGATAAATGCAAGGCGTAATGTTGAAGGTGTTGTGTTCCAGCTTGATTCATTTCTGTGTGACAAAGTGATAAATAACAATTCCAACAACAATGGTTCTCTACCTAGAGTAATCTGTTAAAACGTATTAATATTATTTTTTGTATTAGTCATTTATTCGTTTTTATTTTTAATGCAATAACATAGTAGGTTAAAAAAGTCTCATAAAGTTCAGAAATGTACTCATTACGCTATTTGGTTGCATTTGTTAGTTCTTTTTGAAGGCTTATCATTATAGCAATTATCAAAGTCATACAATGATGGGGTAAGAAACGGGTTTCACCAACAAGGGTGGATAGTATTACAGATATCTAGACACACTTGACATATTGTCATTATTGTGATTGTTGTGTCTGGTTTTATTGTAGTGTGTGCAGTTATAACATCTTGGGTTTCTGATGAACACTAGCCTTTGCAGTTTCAGAAGCTGCACTTACCAAATAACACATTGCTGTGTTTATCTCCACTGATAAGATCCTGTGACTTATTCTAGTTTACGATTATGTCACCAATTGGTTCAATATCATTTACGTGTTGCTCCTAGTTTACTTTTCTTCGTTGTATTTATTTCTTCACAAATGTTCATACGATAATTGAATATTTTTTTAAACAATTAAAATTTTTAATATGTGACATGAACTGTTTAAAATGTTTTTTTAACATCTGATACATCTAAACAGTACTTTTGTAATTCATCAATATGAATGGCATGTGCATACTTCTGTAAACGTTAGCTGTAGTTAATGCGAGAAGAAGAAAATAATTAATTTAGGCCTAAAGGATTATTAATTTCACAAGAAATTAAAAAAAATATAATAATAATAATAATACGAGTACGTTTATGATTAAAAAATAAATTAAACACTATTTTTTCATAATTTGAACATTTTTTGTTTGTAACTAAAGGACAAAGATATTTATCGACAGAGAATTTTACCATAGTTTTTTCTCCAATTACACATTAAAGTATGTGTCTCACATTCACCATACTTCTTGAAACAATAAAGATTTATTAAATATGGTAGAAAAGAGATGGAAGATAATAACTTTAAAACCGTAAAAAGTATAAATTTTTAATAATTATTTAGATCTGCTTTAGTTTCTGTCTCCAATTAGCTCGCTGTTGAGCATTGTACAGCCGTTTCTATTATTAAAAAATCACCTTTACGTTGATGTCTTTAATCAAGTTACTATTTATTTTCACAACTTTATTTGGTCCTAGGAAAATTTGGTGGACTTGCAAAAAATGGGTAAACAGGGTTGGTTGGAGTTTATTCCACCATTGTGAGACGGTTGACGCTTTTGTCGTTGAGATTAAATAAATATATCGGCACCTAAAACAAGTTGAATAGTTTCTTTAAATAAACTATTAGCTTATTTTCATCAAACGAATATTATTTTTTGTAAAAAAAAATATAAATTGAATTTTTTTATCAGTGAATTTTTATTTGTTTGGTAGATATTTCTCACTGCGACATTGTCTTAATTATTTATTGTTCCCAGTTGTAATTATTGATTGTCACAATTTTTAAACAAATACATAATTTAACCTAAATTCCAAATCATTTCCGTTTTACAAACATATTTTGAAATAGTTGTTTAGGTTAAGGCTAGTCAACAGAAGGAGCAGAGGGTCAGAGAGGATGCATTTCTCGCCTAGTATGCGGCAGTTGGAGGCTGCAATACAGGTTGCGTTGGTTGGAGTTTAGTACGTTATACTCACCTTCCGGTAGGCTTAATTCAAATATTAATACAAAATATTTTTAATTTTTTTTAATTATACCATACAATCTGTAGAAAATTTACTATACATAAAAATAGTTGCTATACAAATATGAATATAAAAATAAATGTGCCTAAACTGTGCAGCTTTAACTGATAAGTAAATACTGAACTATTAGAAAAGTTTCTTGTGAAATAATTAAACTTTTTAATACTGACCTAAAGGTCATCCGATTTTCCTTTTAACTTGTCTTTTACATTTTTAGTTTATTCTTGTTATCAAGCTGTATGTTTAGTTTGTTGTTATATTTTAAATTTGACCAATATTTTAGGTTAAATCAAGGAGTGTTAATAATAGAAGTGGCAGGAACATAGAATTTCGCCTAAAATAACGTAAAGGTGTTGTTTAAAGAAACCTGTAAATTAAAAAAATGTAGATATAATCTTAAATATATGAAATATTAAACATTTATTTAATCTGTAATTATAATCTTGGAATATAAAAATGTACATAAACTGTCCATCCATTAGAACTTTAGACAACGAATAAGTATACAATTTGCAGCTCCAACCTGTTTAGCATCAGATTAGATCCATACAAGCTAAACTGTTTCACAGCTATCGGTCTCCTGGGAAGTTAAAGTAAAACACGCAGTTACTTTGATATTACTAAGTGGAAAATATTTGCAAACTTTATTTATTGTACTTTAAATTTAAGTAATAATATAAGTTATATATTATTATTATTATTTTTATTAACTTTATTCCTTTTTGGGGGCGAGGTTAGGACTATTTTTAGTCCTCTCTTCCACTTAACCCCAATACAAAATTACAAACATATACAAAATGTAATTCTTAAAAATAAATACTGCTTTAACAGACATCAAATAATAATAAATGTAGCTTATACAATTTATAAAAATAATTACAGCAATTAATACAAACAGGTTAAATACGTATTACAATCATAATTAAACATTCATACAACTGAACAATAAAAACTTCTAATGTACGCCTCAAAACTGGGATGCATCATCCACTTTGTACAATAAATATGACATCAATAGCTTTGAAAACTGGACACGGCAGTCAGCAGACTTAATTGCATCCGGTAGCGAATTCCACAGATGGCAAGCGGACATAGTAAATGATTTATTATATTTTTCATAGTCCGATGCAAAGGTATAGCAAGAGTAGTGCCACCTCTTCTAGTGCTCCTTGCTCTTATGTTAGAGATAATATAGACAAACTTTTCTGCCAGGTAAGTTTTCACTCCAGTTTGTAGAATAGAATGTAACATCTTCAGAGTATGATATGTCCGTAGTTTATTAAGTTTTAAGATGTTAAAAGTTTTATAATAAAGAGAAACATGAGCATCACGTTATAAAAAAAAAAGAAACGTATACAGTAATTCTGTGCCCGCTGCAATCTGTTAGCCAACACCACGGACATGTCACCGACTACGGTGTTACAGTAAGTAAAATATGGAAATATAAGAGATTTTACAAGGAGCATACTGACGTGGAAAGCCAGTTGAGTATACATCAAACGTTTAGTTTTTTTTTTATTCAACAAATACCAAATGATGGTTTGCTGAAAACGAGTTTTTTTTATTATGAAATAGCCTATCGACATCAATTTGTTTAAGGAATACACCTTTATTATAGCTTATAAAACCAGTCACACCCTGTACTTAATACATCTAGGTCGTAGCCTTCAAATAGAATGTTTCTATTGCCATTAAAACATATTAGGGGAAAAAAGGGAGTGGAATTAAGTTGAGAATTTACGACGTCGGAGAGACTTTTGTACTCCCAAATCCAATGTCATAAACTGAAGAATATAAAACTACGTAGAGCCGTTACAATACCAAAATAACCTGTGTTGAGTGTTGCGTACAATATTTGCGTTTATTTACACAACTAAAAACGTGATAAGAGTAAGGTTTGAATAATTTCCCTCTAAGTAACAATACATTTTAACATTACTCCATCAGTGTGGATAGTTTAAAAATAAAACAAAATAAAATAGTAATTTTGTTCAGTCCTTCACAAAAAAAAAAAAAAAAATATAAACTTTAGTAGTAATGAATAAATACTAAGGATATGCTTATGCTTAAATAATTTAACGGTTTTTGTGCATAGAAACCATAAGAAATTTCTTATTCTCTACCATATCCCACAGAGTATGTGCTAGAAACGTTAACCTTCTATATGCTTAAGCTAATGATGTAATTTCTTTGTTTCTAATGAATAAAGTTTAGCAAATTCTAATTCTAAATTTGGGAATAGTAAAGTGCTATATTTACATTTTTGCTAAAATGTGGGAAATTCATTATATCCTTTTAATTATGAAAAACACAAAATTAGTCTTGCTAAACTTTTAAAAAATAAAGTGGTTTGTTTTGTGCAGTGTCTATAAATTTAAATGAGCAGAGATTCTCTATGTTACATTTTGAAAATATTAGAAGTTAATTTCTTCACTTAATACTTCATTAAATCCTAGAGTTAAAATAATTTATGTAAAATAAAAAAAATACATTTATTTTTTAAAACAATATTTTAATTACTTTTTGAATTTATTTGGTAAGAGACTCAAACCAATGTACTGTAATTAATATAATATTTCTTCCAAAACACTGTATCACAGCAATCATTTTAACAGAGGAAATTAATTATGTCACTTGCCTTACAAACCTCCCCCAATCACCCATGCTACATGACCCTTAATTTAGCTCACTAAGGAGGATCTCAAATCACACTGCATGTATAATGAGCTAGACTGAGAGAGCAAAGTGTCAGCTATTTTGACGTATTGAGTTACTGTTTAATCTAATTTAGCTGCTAATTAGTTTGCCCTGGAGGATGTGCCTAGTTGGGAGATCAAACGTCACAGGATATATGTGATAAACAAATTGTTTTATGTATTCACTCGCTACAATTACTTTATTTAATATACTTTTTAATAAAAAAGTAAACCACCCTTACACAAATATTATGCCTGTGGGTCAGAATAGATGTTTGAATACCCACGGATAAGTTGAGTATCATTTTAAAATCCTTGATTACTACTTATGTATAAACGTAAGTATATCTACTTTAAATTGTTATTCTCACAAAGATTTGTTTGTTTAAACTTGCAAAAAGAGATTCATAAGAAAAAACAACATTAACAAAAATGTGACATTGATAGTTAAAAAATAAAAATATGAAATCGTAATTTCAAAAAAATTAATTCTTATTTAACAATTAAATGGTACATCTAATTAAATTTTTTACGAATTTAGTAGCATC
>JAGFPH010006372.1:42532-57273 GCA_018207615.1 Philaenus spumarius | reverse complement strand
ACAAAACGAATCGTCTCGGTCTGTTGATAAAATAACTAAAGTATTTTCATGAATAAAGTATAGCAGCACCTCACTTATTGTTTAGTACACGTTTCCCGATTTCAAAACAGTATTGGAATGAAAATTTCGCCACTTGTATGCCACGCGATGGTGCACACGTTGGGAGACTACGAGAAGGTATTTGATGTTTTGCAAACAGAAACTACTTTCACATCGCTGGTGGCTAAAAACTAATACTGGTTCTATTACCAAACACTAGTGGAGGACCCTGCATGCATAGCACGACAACCCTTTGCTACGTCTACACTCATATTTCATCTTATGTTCGTTTTATAAAGTATTACCATTAACTTCTAAGTTTAGATAGTCAATATTAATCAATTAATTAAGGGTACAATACTTAAGTTTACTAATAAATTAAAACACAAACTTAGAACTAAAAATGTTGTAACCTTGCTTTCTATTCCTCAAATACCAAATTCAAACTTAAATAATCTATTTATATAAAGGAATATACTTATTCCAGTTAAAAAAAGTTTTTTATACTATGTCATTGTCCATATTCATTATTATTGCGTACATTTTTTTTATTTTATAATACATAAACAAATAAATAATCTAAATCACAAAGGAAATATTGAATATTCAGAATTTATCGCATGGAACTATTCAGGTTTATGCGCTTTTTAGCCAGTGAGTGTCTAGAAATTGATAATATATATATAGTCTTGGCAATAATCATCATACTTGTAGGAAAAAGACGTTGAAGGCTATTGGACTATTTTCTTATATATTTAGAGAAATAAATTATCATTATTGCATAATTAACCACCATTGGAGCTAACCTGTGGGTTTCATTGATGGTTAATTACTAGCCGAAATGTAGATTTACGGTGTTTATTATACTGACTTTTCAAGGGTACCGTCAGAATTCCGTGTTACACACTGTAAATATGTGTTCCTTCTCTAGTAATAAAACAAACTTTAATTTATTACATTCAACAATGCCCTAAAAACTTGTGGCTGTTTTTATCAACATTTTTAAGAAGACAGATAAATTGTATCAAGATTGTGAGCACAGTGGAAGAATATTTATCAATTATTTGCAATATGTTATACCTTATTTTTTGATAACTCATGTTGTTTAAATTGGTTACAAACATCTTAAAAAATCTTCAAGCTGACAAAATAAAATATTTAATAAATTCAATATTTTTATGTTCGAACATAAGTGATAAATACATTCCCAGTCGAGTGTCAGTCTAATTAAAGGGACAAACTTAAACTCAATTCCACTCGACTTCGCATATCTATTTACTATATGTAAACTTATTAAATTTTTAATTATAAAAAAATAATTTAATAACTTTTAGAAAATTATTCACGTAATTTGACAGGGTTTAGGTATTCAAAACTTTAAAAGCAGTTAACGTCAAGATCAAAAGTCTTTTCCTGTGGAAGTTTTATTATATTTAAAGTTTCAGAATTTCTGACAGGTACTAAATAATGGATTGGTTGAATCTCCCTTTTTTTACACTACTACACGCCATCTTGCATATACTGTTCTGAATATACTAGAACTAGGGTCCTGCGTGTTTCGCACCTCAATTCCCTTCAATCATCCTCATATTTACTTCATAATTCCTTCTCTTTAAATGTATACGACTACCAATAAGTTCAAAGTTATTATTGTAAATAAAAATACGTTTTAAGTAAAATTATTTAGTAAATGATATAACCTTGGTTATAATAAAAGTTGTAAATCACCTGCGTGAACTACTAATTTAAATTTAGATTTTTTTTAATGACAAATAGAACAATAAGAAATATAATAGATTTTTTTATTGTTTTTGGTTTAATTGTATTTATTTCTTGTTATTTAGGAATTTTATCTACTACCTTATACTGTAGACTAATGTATATGTCATATAGGCAGTAATTATAAATGTCGTTGGAATAAATAATTTAAAAAACACATAAATATAAGATTATTGTGCCATTAAAAAAAAGCCGCTTCAATGTATTTCTCTCTGTGAAGTACGTAGAACATACTTTATTAAATTACGAAAACTAAATAGCGGAATTTTTTTTTATAAAACTTCCGGCCCCTTTGTGCTACACAAGCGAAAAGCATATTTTTTATATTAATTCATATTATAACAATATTTACTTTAAAAGTGCTTATTTTTCTAAACGAAAATATATAATAACTTAAAAATTATTGAATTCTAGATACTAATTACTATTAATACTAAACTATACCTAAAACAACTACAATACTAGTACAACCCTAAAATGGGGATTAGGAAATATTTATAAATCATAAATATTTACGTCAATTAATAACGTTGTTGATTTTTTTTAAAATCTGCAGCGTTGTTGAAGAAGATAATGTATGTCAAAATATATATTTATATAAAAGAACAATATTTACATACAGAATAAAACAAATATATACAAATAAATATAGTTAAAAAAACATTTAACATAGTTACTTGGGTCAAAATATGTAAAAAAGAATTAAGGCCTAATTACTAAATCTAATGTCCTACTTAAATTGCTTGTATGTGTTAAAAAAAATATATTTTTAACCGTAAATGACATGGGGTTGAAATGTTTAATGCTAATTAATTTTATAAAGACAGCATTTTAGAAAAAAATAAATAAAAAACTTCATTACAAGTCTAAAAATATTTAAACTTTTCAACACGCATAACTGGAACAGGAAACAGACATGATATCTTTTTGATGACTAATATTGAATTTGTACTGTAGCTCAAACGGTAACCGAGTTATGAACAAAAAAAACTCAAACAAATATTTTCTATAACTTTAAGTTTAGTATAAAATTCGTTTATGATGTCAATTTCTTATGTACTATATAGAAATTTTAAAAGTAAAAAATGGCAATTAAATGAAACACTATAGAAATTTGTTGACATTTTGAATTGTCTTTGGGATAGAAACAATATTTAAAAGATTTGGTAGTTATGCAACACCCCTTTTTTATTTCAAACATTTTGACAAAACTTTTTACATAAAATAGATTTGACATAAACTGTTGATATTTAATACAAAAGATACTTCATCAAGCATTCAAAAGCCATTTTCTGATATACAAAGTATTAAATTGTCCATCTCATGCATTGATGTAAGCTAATATTAACAAATTTTAATCTTAATCCGTCTGTGAGATACCTTATAAATAAGTCTTTCCTGTTATACAACCATGACACATTCAGAGCAAATATGGAAAGTGGATGATTCAGATATTGTATTATCATACGTCCATAATATCACAATGTCCAGATGTATCACTTCACTGTGTAGGGTAGTTTAGCCTGGATGCCTACATATTAAATCCCTTCATAATACGCATCATTTTAACTGGTAAGTGATGTGTGGAAATCGTACACTCACGGCCTATGTTATACCTATGTAAAGTGTATGGGCTTAAGTTGGGGATGAAAACTCTGAAATTTGTAAATTAGTTAAATGAAAAGGCTTAATCTAGTTTTAAGAATTTATATCTAAATATGCAAAATATGTTCTCATTTAAAATTAATAGTTCATCTGATTAAATAGGTTTAGTATTGGAACAATAATAAGCTGTTTACCTAAAATACCATTAAATTTCCACGAAGTCTATTTCCAAATACGTTGAAACAATTTAGCTTTAATTTTTAGGTTAACTTTTATTTATGAGTAGACCGAATTTATTCTAGTTCTTTTTACCCATGTTTATACATAGCCCTGAAATCAATGACTGAACTAAACATTCCACGAAGATGAAAGTTTAACTGTTGCTCGATCTGTTTGTTACTTTAATCTGAATACAAAACTCAAATTTGCAATTTTTTAAGAATTGAATAAATCTTAGAATAGACATATTGTTTAGGGTGTTGTTATCAAATATGACTTTTTGTATCATATTTTATGGCAACTACACCGGGACCTGTGAGAACTAAAGAGTCCAAATATATGATTTTACCTTATTCATAAAAATAATACTATTATTAAAACAATCTACAATATACAACATTTTATTTATGAATATTTGATAATTAATTATTATAAGAAAATGTTTAATTTGTGTGTGCAGGCAATAAGATGGTTGACGTATGGGACTCACCTAGTATTATTTAAGTATTGTACCAGTAATTAGTAAGTTGTATTAAACACTCAGCAACAGTTAACCCAAAGTGATATCACCAGAAACAATGATATACAAACACTAAGTGGTTAAAGTAATGTATTGTCAGTGAGTTGAGTGAGGCAATTATTTATCCATTGTTATGACAGTACACGGAAACAGTAGAACCTCCGCGTTATATCTAATGATTAATGTATAATGTATAGTGTGTGGAATGTAACCTATACCACTATTAGAAACTGCCTTCACGAAAACCAATGGAGTCACCCCTTAAAGTGGCGAAGGAACAAAATACAATTTTTATTTAAAATTAAGTAAAGAAATTTAACCATATTAAAATACTGTTTCAACAGTTGACGAAAACAAACTTATAGGACTTTCATATAACAGAAACGTATGTAAACAGTTCGTCATAAAACTTTGCAGTGTTGTCACTATTGCTACTTATTCACAAATATAATTTGAACTGGGAAATATAATAACTTGAGAAAAGTTCAAATACTGCCTGTGTATTGAATAATACTCAGAAATTGTTGAAAATAGGAAATGTAGTAATACTATAAGTATAAAAGTACAATTTGGGAAAGTGAATAGTTTTCAAGAATCCTTTGCAACCATTAAAACTTAATAATTCTTTTTTAGCTTCAGTGATGGTAAAATAACCTGTACTGTAAAGCCTCTATATTGGTATGTATGTTACCTCATTGTATATAGACACAAAGATATAACAGCTTCATTATTTTTTGGGAATTAGTGTGAAACGAAGAAGGGAGAATTACTTATAGGTTACAGGCGTGAGTTTTAGCTGCGTATACAGCAACACAATGGGAATAGGTTAATATTTCCGTATAAGTCTTAAAGTGTAATAACAAATGTGTTCTTCAATGTATTATGGGTTTAGATTTTTCCATATATTATATTTTTGTATAGTGTTTTAAAGTTATGGATTTTAATATTATAAAAAGGGTTTTATTAGATGGCCCTTTTTTAATAGAGTGAGTTTAAACTGTACTTTTTGTTCTACCAGTTTAATTTACACATTGTGTTTTGTTTTATAAATAAACCAAAATCATTTAAAACAGGTCTATATAGTTTATAAACAGTCTCATGCAAATTGTCATTGTTTTAATAATTAGTCCTTAAATTTATATAGAACTGTTATGTTTATGAAGAATAAATAAATAAAATTAATTGTAAAAGAAAACTGGAGGGTGAGTAAAAATATGTTTATAGAATATTTACTTTCAGTGTTTCCTATAAAGAACTAAGTACAGTAAGCACCACAATTTAAAAAAAAAATTCTATCAAAATTTTTAGGAGTAAGTATATATAAGTGATATTAATTAATTAATTCCATTTCTAATGTTGAATTAATACTATCTACTTGTCGAATTGAGGTGTGTAATTTCACACATTCACTACAAGTACAATAAAATACAGAAAACCTGACTTTATTATTAATTAATTTTTGAAATACAAATTTAATAAATAATGGCACCGATGTGAAATACTAGAGACTTTGTGACACCAACAAAACAATTGTGAATAAAATTATTGGTAAAGAGTTCTGAAACACCTATCCTCAAGATCTACTATATTTTATTTGACAGAAAAGGTAATAACCATAGAGTCAATTATCACAGTCCAAAGATTGAATTTCAGTGGGTGTTCTGTATGTCCTTGTTCCATAGAATAGAAGCCTATAGTATGGTTGTTTAGACTCTGTTTACACAAGCCTAAAAGCATATATGTAAAGCACAAGCAAATAAGTGTGATACAAGTGCAACTTGTTGCATCAGAGAACAATGTTTAAGCAAATGCATATCAACTAATTTTGTTTATACTTCAAACTTTGAAGTGTTTTAACTATTAAAGAAAAAACAATTACACATTTGGATTATATTCCTTTATTGGTTAATTTATTTCTCTGCCAACCTATTTTATTGCTGCAAATGTTTTTAATGGTTCTAATAACTTTATAAAAAGTTAAATATTTTAATTTTAAAATTTGCGTAAGCTGAATAACGGGAAAATGTGTTCTCAATTTTACATTTGCATAAGATGAGTTTAACTAAATGCTTTTAAAATTTTTAAACATAGCGAGTTCGGGGCTCGCACGACATAGGAGCTCGTGCGGAATAGTAGGGTGCGGGGCTGTACCGACACTTGAGTGGAAGGGTTAATATTATAAAAAGAATTTTATTAGATGGCCTATAGTACAACATACTTTTTGTTGTACCAGTTTAATTTACACATTGTGTTTTGTATTATAAATAAACCAAAGGCATTTACAACAGGTCTATATAGTTTATAAACAGTCTCATGCAAATTCTCATTGTTTTAATTAGTCCTTAAATTTATATAGAGCTGTTATGATTATTAAGAATAAATAAATACAATTTTGAAAAACATACCGGTGTATGAATTAAACTATATGCATTAAACTATGCAATAAACCGGTATATGCAGTCATGAAAATAATAATGTTGTACCTTACACTACAAATACCGTAACTATTTTGTGTAATGTTAATTAATAATGATCCAAATTTGCAATTCCTACTGTGATGTCCGCTAACACCAGTGACGTCATAGTGCTCAACTCGTGTACATATTAAATCTCGCAATCAAACATACATGATGATCTACACGGTGTTTAAATGAACGGCTGTTTTAAAATAATATATTATCTCTAATTTTAAGTTTATCCTAAATCACTGTATTTCTAAAATCTATATTAAAACTAATGTAGTTTGTATTTTAAGCATTGGCTAATAACTTTATTTAGAAATTATTATATTTTCTTCACTTTCATTTTATTCTTAATCTGACATATTTGATCCAAAAAAATTATAATTCAGAAATGAGTAAAATAAAAAAGTACAACGAAAGTAATGTTTAATGAATTAGCTTAATGTTATTTAATTATTGAATAACTGTTTTGTGTATGAATTTACCTATATTTTAACTGATTACGTATGGTAAATGCAATATTAAAATCTTAGTTTTATATATTATGTATGGCTTTAATCTTTACATATTATATTTCTTTTTGTAAAATTTTTATTTATTGCTGTTTTATAAATTTATAGCATTATTTTGATTATATATTATAATGTGACAAAATATTTATGTATAAGAGGGAATGCGAAGGATTTGTTGAAATCTTCAAACGCAAACTATTTATTTCAAATACATTATTTGTTTACAACCCTTTATTAGTCCAACAATTTTTAAACTTCTGAAGCTAAATACCAAATTTCACTCCAATCTGTTCAGTAGTTTTAGAGAAATTGTGATTTAGTAACTTTGACCCCTCCCCCAAACCCCCTCAAAATTTCGAATATTTTTAAACACTTTCCTAGAGAGCACGTACGGCCCTAGAGGAAGCTACATACCAAATGTAATTCCAATCCGTTCAGTAGTTTTAGAGAAATCGTGATTTAGTAACTTTGACCCCCCCCCCCCCCAGATTTAAAATTTTTTGAAAACCTCTTTGAGAGGGTTTTTTATTTGTCCCCCCCCCCCCAAACCTATCCTAAAATTTAAACCCTTTCTTAGCGAGCACCTAGGGCCCTAGACGAAACTACATACCAAATTTCATTCCGATCCGTTCAGTAGTTTTTGAGGAATCGTGATCAGCGAGTCAGTGGATTTGGCTTATATATATATAGATAGATGATATTTAGTGACCACAATTTTCATGTGATATTTTCCTAACTAGATCAAGCTATACATGTTGATGTAGGAATAAATAAAAAATCGCATATATCGTATGTGTGAATTTTAAGATGAATATGTGTTACTTTCTACTCATAAGTTACTGAACCAATTTCAGAAACTATTATCATCTCTTTAAAGTAGGTAGTATCGGCTAAATTAAATTTCAAAAATAACAAAATAGCGGAAAAAGGTTTTAGAGCACTTTTGAAATCAAAATGAGGTAGTAATTTTTTTTTAAATCATTAGAATATTAATGAATTTTTAAATCAATATTTAGGTCTGGGCATATAATATATAAAATGTCAACTCTACCTTACAGGCAAGTAACATAATATAGTACAACATTGTTTACTAATATTGTTTAAAATAATATAATTCCACGAATTGCATTCGTTTGGTTGCTAAGCAACGAATACCACCCACGGTGTTTTATAACGGGGTTAGAATTCATTGAACGAAACTTTTTAGTGCAAAATATATTGCACTGTGCAAAGCTTTGTCTGTATAAAATTGTTTTAGTTGTTTTTATAAATTATACATTTTTATCGAAATTTAGACATTTTGAGTCATCTCTGTATATTATTACACTAAGAGTTTTTAAAACACCATTACAAAATTTCGGTAAGTTATTCCCCAAGTAATAACTAAGTCACAAGTTATTTTTTTGTCATTCCGACTATTGTTATAATTTAATATAATAATAACTTACCGTCACCAATAGTTACTAGTACAGTGTCATACTAGTACAGTGCGAGAGAGTAGGCCTAACGGACACGCGATCCTTTTTTAATATGTGACTTGATGTGTGTGTTTATTGTAATTGTTTGTGAAACTATGTGTTTAAGTGTTTATATTCATTGACAACGGAGATACTTCTCCCGAGAACTTGAAAATGGCTGAGTAGCCGAAACGGCCATCGTGTAAATAATGACATATGACTATTGGAGGCGGTAAGTTATTATTATATTAATTAATAACTAAGACATTATTGCATTTTAAAAAATTGCACATAATTTGTTTTCCATCTGAAAATTGGAATTTGGTTAAACAAGTTTCTTTGTAAATGTGATTTCTTAAGAGTTTATATTTTTCATGGAACTTATTCGTGGTTCCAATGAAATTGAAGCTTTTGTAATTGATGTAAAAACTGTTACATTAACTTCTTCTGTGTCTTGAATACAAAATCTATTATTTTACATAGAGGTACGTTTGCTTACACAGATAAGTATTTTATAAAACAACCCGATGACGTCATCTCATGAATACAGCTACCACGCCCGTCTTGAATATCTGTTTAGACGAGATCATGGTTAGGTTCTAAATGCCCTCACTTTAGTCACTTTTATCTCGTTTTAGTATTCCTCTCTTTTCTCAAACAAAAAGTAAAAACCAGCATTTATTTTTAGAACTCTTGGTTTGGAAAATTGTTGTCGTTTGTGCTTGATGAAAATAATACTCAACGTTTCGAGAGTATGAATCAACACTTGTTCAAAGTAAAGCTACAGTATGCATGTATAATGATAAACAGCAACAACGATGTTTGCAGACTAATATAAAAGTCAAGTTATTAATACAAAGATACCTAGGAGTATATTACTAGAACTAAAATGTAAAAAATACAAAATTAAAAATTGTAAAACGATTGTTACAGTAAATGCATTCATTTTGGGTATTTTAGCCTCCGAAATAGGGTGAACGAATAATAATTTAGGTAAGTACCTTTTTAAAACGTCAATTGCTATTCCTTATTCCTTTATTTGTGGATGACCGGTTTCAGTCTCTTAATAAGGCCATTCTCAAATGTTGCACTATATAAAAGTTCCATTCAGCTCAACATCGTTAAAAAATTTCACACAACACTTACATAGACAAAAAACACATCACAAAAGATAAAAAAAATTGTAAAAAAAAAGTAAAAGTAATTTCGTCATTCACATGTGAAGCCTGGTTACAGTAAAGCCTGGTGAATAAGCAGCAATTATTATAAGCATTCAGTTATCAGGTGTTGTGAATAAAAACTTAGCAATTGCTTATAGCATTTAGCAAAAGCAAAAGCAATTCCTTAAACTAAAAGCATTTCCTATTAGGTGAGTTGAGGTGAATAATCTTCTGCTAGTGCTAGAAAGCAAATGCTAAAATAAATAGCAATTGTTTGTTATTTTCACTTAAACTGTTTTTCTTAACCCAAAAGTGTTTTTGTATCGGAATATGGCTTGTAGACAGGTTTATTCCAGAGCTACTGAAACCGGTTCAAATTGTTTACTGACAGAGTTATTTTAGTTGTTGTCAAGTTTTCGTACTGTTCAGTCTTCAGTGGTTAGCAATAAGTTCATCTAATGATAGTGATGCTTTTGAGGGGGACGAAGAGTTTTGTACAAATTACCAGTTTGTGGAAATGATTAGTAAGTATCGAATTGTATTAAATAAATCACAAATACCTCAAATTAAATAGGAAAAAGATAAGGCTTATTTAGAACTTGTTAAGGAGAATGGGAATATATTTTGAAAAGGGACCACTGGAAAACAACTTTAAAAAAAATACAAATCTGAATGGAGAAGTTAAGAAAAAAGTGACGAATTCAACTGGAAACAAAAAAATCAAGTTAAAAGATTGGCAGAATAAACACCTATTATTGTTGGAGGTAGACAAAAATCTAACCTTTACAAAGATACCAGTAGCCCTTTGTGCAGGACCTTCAACAGACAACGCAACGTCAAATTGTTCAACCGGTTCCACAAATAACACCACAACAGATGTCAACGAAATGTCAGCAGAAACAAAAAGCTGCTGGAAAAAGACAAAAAGTTCAACTTCAGCTATTCGAAACTGAAGAAACAACAAATTTAGGAAATTCAGAGCTGCAAAGATTAGTATTATTAGAGCAATTAATTGCAGTTGATTCGTATGCAAAGAAAAGAAAGTTTAATTTTAGAGAAACTCAAACAGAGGAACGAAATTGGGTTTATAATTAGCCGATGACCTTTTATATTACTCCATCTTTGATATTGTTTACTGAATGAAAATAGATGTAAATTAATAATCTACATAATTAATTCATAGGATAGAATAATTTATGACTATATCTTTACAATATTGTATTATATTAAATAAAACTAACACTTATAATATATCAGAGACAGCTAAAGATACACAAAAACATGGACAAATAATTGGAAATTGAGAGTCTTGTAATTTAATATTGGAGAACTAAAAAACAAAAACAAAAGTAAACTACAGTAGTAATAAGTAGACGAATCTACGCATGCGCATTGTGCTTCAATTTTTAGTTCATATTAAGTCTTCGCTAGCAGCTACGTAACTGTAAATGAAACTTAAAATACAATTCGTCTGTTTATGAAGTATATTTATTGTTATATAATAGTCTAAGGCTGACCTGAAATTGCAAAAATTATTCGAGTTAGCTATAAAATTAATAAAATATCATTCATTTGTTATAAAATAAATAAGATAACATTCATTTGTTATAACATACCACTCATTTGTTATTTTATGTAATTAACTAATTATTGTATTGAATACAAATATGGGATTTTACTAGGTCAAGGTTGTACGTTATTGAAACAGTTAGTGTATACTTTACAATTTCTGTTTAACTTTGGCAAACCTATATACCCAGAATAATTTTAAACAGTCATTTGAACGAATAAATTCTTTCTGCAATTTCTAAAAAATTGTAGTGACAACAGTATTGCTTGTATAATGTAGATTACTAGGGTGTGTGTATTAATAGATTTAATGAACGCTAAAATAGAATTATTAGTTTGATAGATGTAACACTTGCGAAGCTAATTATGAGCAATAAACCGACACATTGTATCCAACGTTACGAAGGTTTTTGCTCGCTAAATGATTAAATCCCCAAATACCTCGGTAATTGTAAGAAATACACTGCTAACGATGCTAGCAAAGCATAGAAATTTAATGAATACCTTCCTAATTGTACGTTGCATGCGACTCACAAGCAGAGACCAATTTCCGTTAGTGAAAGAAATGCGCCGTATATCTTTAAAAACCTATTGAGTAAAATTACTAATGAACGAATACGTGTTAATGGTATGTTAAAGTCGAAATATCATATTTTCATTCATCAGAAATTTCTTGACATGTCGTCTTTGTATATCGTCTTTGTATATCGTCTCCTTTAACAAATTTCATTTAATTCAAAATACTTGTGAATTTAAATAGGCCTACATCTGTCATAAGGTAAAGCATACGTAATATTCTTAAGGTTATTTTTGCTGTATGGTGTTGTCAGGTATAAATCAACTGATGCAATGTTTAGCTTGCATTCCTGATATTTTAGCTGAAATTAGTACATTTAATTTTAAGTAAACTTGTTGAACTTACCGTCCAAAATAGTCCAATTTTACTCGTCCAACGTCGGCCGTTTCGGCTATTCAGCCATTCTCAAGTTAAGGACCATTGTCCTTCGTAATTAGTAAAAAATAAAAACACATAGTAATTTTACCAATAGATACTATTAATTTTTTAACAATAGATTAATAAAGATTAATTGCTGTCGACAATGATTATTTTGCAAGTATTAAAATTAATCATGAAATGTACTACTTGCTGCCAGTGTATTTTATGTAAAAATTAAGTAAAATATCCTGTACGGTAATAAATGTGATAAAGAACTTGGCTTACTTTAATTATATTTCGTGCGTTCATCAGTTATACCAATCCAGAGTTCTGGTATGACACAAAGGACGTGTTGTTGTCGGAAATGGTTTTTATGAAAAGGGTGCACATGTAAAATATATCAGATTCATCCTGTAAGACCCTATATGTATGTAAGTGTTGTAAGTAACTATAAATATATATGTTTTACTTTGAACCTTGAGGAACGTAAAACCATTTAATTCCATCATATTTTTTTTTTTTTAATTATAAAACAATTGTTGAATTTGGATTAAAAGTTTATCGTAGGTCATTGACTTATATATATTTGTTTTTTTATGGAATGGCTCAGCTAATTTTAACTACTACAATTAATTTTGTTTTATCTTTTTCAATGTGAATGTACGTTTTAAAATATTACAATTTATTAAAACATATTTTAAAGATAAATGTATGATGCATTTGAACATTATAGTAAATAAACTGTATCAGTTAACTGACACAAACTTTCTCCCAACTTACTGTAGTCAAAATAATATTGTTTTTAATCATTTTATTTACTACTTTTTAGAACAAAACAAAAAAATAATATTCTACCTACGTCAATCGTATAAAAAAGTTATTGTCCCAGGCGGGATTCGATCGCGCGACCTTTGAATTACTGGCCGTCCTCGCTACCGTTGTGCTACCCCGTGCGGCCGTCGCCGTGATGCTAGATTGACAACATAAACTTGTTTATTTTTTTACATTTCCCCATAATTATGAATCGCCGAAGTTTTGATAAAAGCGGGTGGTGTCATTTTGTTTGGCATCTTAAGCACTATAAATACTGAAAATTTGATCAAAATCGTTAGAGCCGTTTTTGAGAAATTTGCATTTTTGTCGTTTTTTATGGGTTTTTAGGGGTAAATTACCCTTAAAAATTAAAAATTCCAAAAAATGAAAAAAACGCCTGGAGATATTAGGGTTTAGTACCTACATACCAAATTTCATGAAAATCGGACCAATAGTGTCCCCTCTGGTCGTGTATACATACTGACACACTGACAGACAGACACCACGTTAAAAACACTTTTTTGGGTTCAGGGAGCACCAAAACAAAAAATTCCACGAAAATATTTTTGGGTTCAGGGAGCACCAACACAGATAATTGCACTACAAAATTTTTTGGGGTTCTGGGAGCACCAAAACAGATAATTCAACTGAAAATTCTAATTCGAACATTTTTACGAAAACAATACTTTCTCCATATACTACGTATAGGGTGGAGAAAGTAAAAACTGCATCCAACGAGAACTATTTTGAAGATTATTTTAAAAAAACTCATGATTTCTTAATGTTTAAACGAAGCACTAACATAGCCACTTTATAGAAAGGCCTACCTTCTTTTCGCAAGGCCTCTCTCTAGCTAGACATTAGTAAAGTCTATCTCATTGTGTAGGACATGAAAGATGGTGGATACAGTCCTTTGTCTAAATTTCACTATGGAGAGCAGAGGAATTGTCAGTTCATTCAACGTTGCGTTATAACATGCAAAAAATAACGCCAGATGTGAAATAATGTAAGTGCACTTTATTAAGGCGATATGTAGGTAAAGACATAGACGGAATTTTACACAATGTCAAATTAAGCGGCATGGTAGTTCACCAGGCTACGTTCCAGGATCATACGCAGTATATAGTATATTAAACCCTTCGCTTATTTTAAACAACGCTCATAACATGATAATAATAGAAAACTTAAACAAAGATTAATGGTGACATTGTAATTTTACACACGAATTTGAAAAGTTACATTGATTCGAAAAGTGCTTATTTTACTACCCAATATCAATAATTTTACTACTTCATGCATCAATAATGTGAAGCTCATTCAGTGGAGATGAGACTTAAAATTTGCATGATGATATCACTTATAACTGATTGTAACTGGTTGGTGGAGGCTTTAAGTATTATTTCAAGCTTTTTATTTTATTTTATAAATAGTAGTGAAGAGGTTAAATAAGACAAACTAAGACTCTCTTAACAAAGGGTTGATATGACTCTCATTACACGGAGGATGTCAGAGTATAAACAATTTCTTTAGTATGATACTTGTAAATTTTATCATTACACATTGTTAAATTTGTACTTTCTTTTTTATAGCAATTAAAGTAAATCATTATTCTGAATAAAACATTTACTTAATCCTAAATAACTCAATCAATAAATAAGTGTGAAGTTAT
>JAGFPH010006372.1:27761-39717 GCA_018207615.1 Philaenus spumarius | reverse complement strand
GCCTTGCATTTATCTCTTCTGCTAAGCCTGAAGTGACGGATTAAGGTGAAAGTTTTGGCCTCAGAATATCAATACGTTTTAACAGATTACTTTAGGTAGAGCACCATTGTTGTTGGAATCGTTATTTATCACTTTGTCACACAGAAATGAATCAAGCTCGATCACAACACCTTCACCATTACGCCTTGCATTTATCTCTTCTGCTAAGCCTGAAGTGACGGATTAAGGTCATAGTTTCGGCCTCAGAATATCAATACGTTTTAACAGATTACTCTTGGTAGAGCACCATTGTTGTTGGAATCGTTATTTATCACTTTGTCACACAGAAATGAATCAAGCTCGATCGCAACTCCTTCGACATTACGCCTTGCATTTATCTATTCTGCTAAACCTGACGTGACGGATTAAGGGGAAAGTTTCGGCCTCAGAATATCAATACGTTTTAACAGATTACTCTAGGTAGAGCACCATTGTTGTTGGAATCGTTATTTATCACTTTGTCACACAGAAATGAATCAAGCTCGATCGCAACACCTTCGACATTACGCCTTGCATTTATCTCTTCTGCTAAACCTGACGTGACGGATTAAGGGGACAGTTTCGGCCTCAGAATATCAATACGTTTTAACAGATTACTCTAGGTAGAGCACCATTGTTGTTGGAATCGTTATTTATCACTTTGTCACACAGAAATGAATCAAGCTCGATCACAACACCTTTGACATTACGCCTTGCATTTATCTCTTCTGCTAAACCTGACGTGACGGATTAAGGGGAAAGTTTCGGGCTCAGAATATCAATCATGTAAGCCATAACAAATAGACCAAATAGATTTACAATTTCTTTATTTTTAAACAAAAAAACTGAGTATATATGTTTATTGCTGATTTAAAAACAAAAATGGTACGTTGTTTGTTTTACATTGCATTTAATATAAATGTATATAACAAACGGTGGAAAGGAAGATGTATAATAGGCCTCTGATTATCTTTAAAATTAATACCGGTTGTCTGATATTAAATTTTGTTCATTGTATAACAATTATTTATTTCACTGCAACATTTTAGTCTTCTATCATATACATGAATTGACAGTCATATCAGAAAATAAATCATATATATTTTTCAAAACGTATCATAATTAACGCAGAATGCATTCAGAATGTAGTTACTTATAAACCACAATGAATTATTATAAATAAAGTTCTATTTGTATAAGTTCTGAATTAAGTACCTGTATTTTAAAAACAAAATAAAAATATTTCAGTATTTGAAGTTATGCAAGGATTCCTTTATTCATGAGGTAATGTGAATTACAAAAAGATAAATACAGTCTGAAAGAATGCAAACTGGCAGTGAAGCTTGTTGGAATTTTTATTAAATAAAAACATTTTAGTTTTTTTAATTACAGTAGTATTTGCGAACGTTTTCCACTTTGGGTTTTAGAGCGTGCAGACCTGACACTGAGAAATTTCATTAAATACACTGTAGCGTGCTCGCTGTGCCACTTTCCTGGCAAAGTTAAGGAATGCTTAGTTAATACGGGAGACATAATTGAAGGTATTTTATCTACTGATGTTAAATTTAAATTAAACCATAACTGTGGATTATTCAACAGTTAAGTGCAGTATGTTTAAGTACTTTTGAATTTGGCTTGAAATTTCTTCCTTTCTTTGTTTATTGTGTAACGATTTCGCCGATCAATTCATCGTCATTTTCAAACAAGGAATTTTAATATACTTTCACAAACTATTACAATAAAGTTTTATTGTATTTATTATGTTTGTTTCGCATTACTTAAAAATAGGAAAAAAGTGTTTTATATGGTAATTTTTAATAGTTAGATTAGAAGCTTACTGCGTTTAAAATAAAACAACACATAGTATGAATATATTTACTTGTATGGATATATAAAGACAGCCTTTATATAATATTGTTTACCAGGTAAAATGAGAATTATTGAAGTTTGTACCGTAAATGTTTTTATAGATTATAACATTTAACCAATAGTATGAAAAACAATCGTGATGAATTTGAAATATTTTTATAGGCCTATACTTAAGTTTTATATATATATATTTGTCTTAACAATAGTTCAAATTTGGCTGGGAGGTGGAAGTATCCCAATTGACACGAATGATTCGGAACAGTAACTAGAGAATAAGAGATTCCGCCTCTAAACAATTAGTAGGCTATAGAAATTTAGATGCATTCGTAGAAAACTAACAAAACGAGCACATTCCATACGACTTTGAACTGCCAATATCGTGATTATCGCTTTTAATAATAATAATAATAATAATAATAACAAGAATTTATTTGCCATTCCATACATTCAGTTCAATAGACATTGTCAAAAATGTATTTTAAGTTAACATAAGGATGGTAAATACTATACATTAATAATCTCTAAACATAAACATGCATACATTATCACACAAAATAAAAACAGGTTACAAATGTATCATATCATGCTTAAGTGTATAAAATTCATGTCTTGAACAAAAGGGTTTCTTGGCAAGCCAAGCATAATACTTTGTCAAAAATGTTTTACTTGGGGTAGCATCAAGGTATCCCGTTGTATACTTGTAAACCTACCGATAAATGACAGTTTAGTGACTTCTGCAGCCTATAGTATCTCACATTTATTTCCCTTCTATTTCTTGTATTGTATTTATGGATATCATGTCTATTGGGCAGTTCATCCAGTTTACTTATTGTATACCTAATCCCTTCAAAGGAGTACACATTGATTACTGTGAGAATATTTAAACTCACAAAAAGATGCTTGAAATGTATGCTCCTATGAGACTTAGTCATAGCTCTTACAGCTTTCTTTTGTACTATCAGTACATCTTTTATTCTGCAGCTGTTTCCAGACAATGTCAACCCCATATGAAATGATTAACTGATAAAATCCTAAATAAACATCCCTCAAATACCCTTCCCTATTAACCTCATATAGCCTACTAGACAAGAAGACAAATTTAAAAAATCAATATGTAGAATCCTTGACAGCTGAATATCAACATATAACACTTTGTTCTGCACTGCAAGGCTCAACTAAAAATCAATTGTTTAGTTTTAACATCATTCAGAAGAACCATCATTCGCCTTAAACCACTCAGATACACAAGCTAATGTGCAATCTACCTATGTTTGTAATTTATTGATATAATTTTTATTATTAAAAATGTTGTGTCATCAGCGTACATGCTACAATGTTTTAAAAATAATCCTGTAACAGCAACTAAAAACAGAATAGCTCCCAATACAGATCCCTGCGGAAAACCAGCTATAATATTTAAGATACAAGAAAACCCAATTTCAGTATAAAACAAGTGCTTCCTAAATTATAAATATGTCTGAAAAAATGCTATATGATTATTAATCAAACCATAATATTGCAGTATATCAGATAATACACCATGATCGATACAATCAAAGGCTTTAATCAGATCACAGAAAGTTGCCTGTGCACTAGCATTATCTTCAAAAACTGTGATAACCTTCCTAATTATGGAATCCTCTGCCTGTGTAGTCGATTTGAATTTCAAAAACCCCATATTGTGATGCAGTGACACACCGAATCATTCAAGGTATCTGCTAATCTGCTGACAATTGACTCCACAACTTTTGCTGACACAGATACCAATGACACTTTATTATGACGAATTGGGTCAACTCTTGGGCCATTTTTATAGATATGAATCACCTAAACATGTTCATTTGTTCAGGAAAAATATCATCCTGCAAACACAAATTCATACAATAAGTGAGGTACTTTACGATAAATAAATAATTTCTTTAACAAATCAACAATGTTAAATAATATAAAAATTAATATGGAGAAAAAATTATTTTCGATTTATCAACAGTTCTGCACTTTAAAATAGGCATACTTATATTTACTTGTAAGGATAATATAAGGATATAACACAACCTTTATTTATATTATACTATTGTTTACGATTTAAAATGAGGAAGTGGAGTAATTGCCTTAAATTACTTTTTAAATTATAAAATCAAACCAATAGTATGAATAAACAATCGTGATGAATTACAAGGATTGTTTTAGGCCATTACTCATATTTTTTTGTATATTTAATTGTCTTAACAATAGTTCAAATTGTTCCGGGTGGCGGAAGTATCCGAGTTGACACGACTGATTCTGCACAGTAACATTATAACATAAGAGATGTCGCTCCTACCCTATTAGTAGCGAATTTATATGCATTTGTAGAAAACTACGAAATGAGTACATTAACAATTACTTTGAAATGACAGTAGCATGATTGTAGCCCAAAAAATTGCTAAATAATATGAAAAATCAATATGGGGAGAAATATATTTTCGATTTATCATCAGTTCAGTATACGACACCCATTAAATATTTCAATCACATAAAGCAGTGAAATAAAGAAGCTTAGGAGTGTGCCACAAGGACGGAGATATATATTATGTCGAAGATATAAAACATCTTGAGACTTCAAAGTCACATAATCATTAAACAAGTTTTGACATGTTTAAAGTGATTGTCATCCCCCAAAATAAATGTTCATTCCTATTCCTCGGTTATATGTAATACATATTTTTCTCGTCTATTTTTATCCATAATATTAACTTAAACTTTAAAAATTACGTGTATTGGAAATGTGTATTTTCCTTGTTTATGTTAGTTTGTATTTGCATTTCTGCTTTATGTAATCAAAAATGTGTGTATAAAAGTTTGTTGTATATGTTACTAATTGTTGTACAGTATATGTTTTGTTAATTAGAAAACAAAACATATAACTCCTATAATAAAAAAGTAGTATAGATTTTTTTAGTTTTAAAATTAGTTTAAAAATCATTACACACCATTAACTGGACAATAATATTTAACTATACATTTTTAAGATAAAAAATAGAGAAAAACTACAAAAATAAAATAAAATAATAACAACATAAATCTAAATTAATCATAACTACAAAATAAATTAAGACATATTTTTAAATTGTATTTAGTTGTTAAGAAGTTAAATGATACTTGTATTACATATTTTTATTGCCCTGACCCTCTAAAATGACTTTGAGGTATAAAATAAATTTAATAATGGATTGAAATATATTTAAATGTGTTTATGTTTTTAATATAAATATTTATAATTCATAACCGAGTCAAAGTCAGATTCTCTTTTGCGTGGCTAGTCCACATATTAAAAATGCATTAAATATGTTAAATAGTTATTAGGTTTGGGCTTCGCATGCCGAAATTTATATTTTTGTAATTTTATCTTTTAACAGTTTTAATTTCAAAAAGCAAAATTTTACAAAAAATTGGTATACCAATTCAAAGTCTGCATATTTCTAAAGTTTTCCTACATAAATTTTTTTTAATTTTGGCGAAATAAAAAGGGCCATAATTAAAAAATTTAAATGTAGTCAAAGCAAGTGTATCAATGTAATTAATTTAAACCTTTACTACTGACTGTTCGGTTATTATAAATCCAAGAAAAGTTATCGACATCCAACCATTATTGAACTGACTCTAAACATTCGGGTAACACATAATCTTTTTTTGAAACAACATATTTATCAAAGAAAGTAAAAAAAAACTATTTTCTATCTTTATCAAGAATAATTTGCTAGCACTTATTTGTACACAATTTTTTTACTATACGAGTATTTTATTTATAGTTTTTTTTAAGTAATCTAGCATACTTCACTTTGTGTCTATAATTGTTTGTATACCAAATTTTTTCAATTGTTTTAAAATATGCTAACTATACCCATAAAGTAGGGTTTTAGGAAAAGTCATACTTGACTACGATTTAAAGACTACAAATTTCTGATTTTTTTATAAGTAGAATCCTATATATTTTCGAGCATTTATCTCAAACAAAATTATCCCATTATATTTATAAACGTAGCCGAAATAAATATAAAAAAATAATTGATAATACTAATATATTTTGCAGGAAAACTCTAGCGAATACAAAAGTTTATGGAAAAGTAATTATAAAAGTATATTTAATTATTCATGTTGTTATGAAAGTAATTCTGTTTGTTCTATCCTTCAAGCACTGGTATAAGTTATTCCAGCTATAGTTAATGTTAGTGGTAAGTTGGTTACTTCTGTATACAACAGTATAGTACCGGTATATTGTGTGGATGCGTGTTTCTTATCAATTTGGTTTTGATACACATTTGCTTGTATTATTGTTTTCTTTGTTTATTCTTTACACTTTAACTCAAAAGCTGCTTATATATGTATAAAAGCTTTTACAGATTTGTACGATAAAGACTCAAATCCAATTAATTGAAACTGCAAACAAAATCCTGACGTAACATGTAAAACCTGTACCAGGTAATAACATTTATAGAAATCAAATGTTTTAAGAAAATTTAAATGTACCACATGCATTGACAATATATGAACTAATAGTACAAAACTCATTTTCTGATTCTATCAATATATACATTTTTTCTGGAGTTATCATGTTTATTTTAGAATTATTTTTATGTTAGAACAACACAAAATTATAACTTACATAAAATTGGAGTATGACATACATTTATTTGGCTACATAGTTAGTGTTTAACACAACTAGTTTTAGCAGGCGTTGTAACCTATTATTAGGTCGCGGATTTGAAAATCTACCTCTTAAAATAATTTACTACAAGTGACACTAACAAATATAAATCATGCTTTAAAAACAATTATTGATAGACAAATTTATTACTAACTTACCCCATTCACTAGACTTGAACACATATCAAAATAAAATGTGGAATAACTAGTGTAGACATGAATCGTGCAGACATTACAAACGTAATTGCTGAATATGGCTTATCAAAAAACTGCCAATGTACACAATTAGCAGGTCATTGTAATAATTCCAGAAAATTATAATATGATTTATACCGCAATAGATAAAACCACCTGTCTCCATTGTATATCTGGAAGGCATGATCTAACATGAGAGAATATTTCAATGTTCGAAAAATAGTCCAATCGTTAATCGAATAAAAATATATATCTAATAACTTCAAACATAAAATATGTGTTTGATTGGGTCGATTCAAGAAACAATTCCAAAAATACTCTGTATCCAAAACCAAACAATTTGTTGGGTCCAGATTAACTCTTCACGGACACCATTTCACCTAAAATCTACAATACAACTAAAAATTACACCGTTAACTTTTTACACATACCCTACAGGCTCGAAAAGTATATATTTTGTACAGGTTCTACCCATACTAGTTCTTTAGGACTTATAATGACACAAATTGAACGTAATAACTCAATAAAGATTAAACTGTGGACCATACATTTCGCCTGACTAGAACATTGCAATCGGATCAGAAATAGCTTCGGGTAATCTGGATTTACTGAAATATGGCTTACTATACAGAAATATATATTCTTAGGTTTAGGGGCAGGTTTCACATCAAGGCTAGTAGCTTTTGCAACGTCAGCGATAAAATAAATTGATTTTTGAATAAGTAATAAGTCGGGATAACTTGTAGTAACTAACAATTATGATAATACTAAATAGAAACATAAAACATAATTTTACATGATTTAGGAAGTCTTAAAATAAAGGCTTATCGTGATTACACATCTCTCAACTTTCTACAGAGAGCCAGTAATAAGAAATCTAACAACATGTATTCGCAGCTACCATCTGCGTTTAAAAAATTAGTTTTTTATATGATTGTGACTTGGGATAGACATACCGAAACGCGCCGAAAAAGTAAGAAAAAGAGGTCACTTATGAAAAAATAAATTTTAAGTTGTAGATTAAATCAAACCTTCAAGTAGGAACTTAAATAAGTGTAAGGTTTTGCTAATGAGTAAATGGTTGTAATACAAGCATTTCATTAGTGTTTCTTTTTGTATAAATACATTGCCACTTTCATGTCAGAAACAATCTTGCCGACTGTTAATTAGGTACTGCGTTGGCGATGAGTTCCTTTTTTGGAGAACAAAAACCTGCCTAAGAAACTATTGTGAAATCGAAATACACATAGCGGGATTATCTGTTATATATGTACACAGAGGAACTGGTGTATCGACATAAGTAGAGATTACGAAAATTGGAAGGAAGAAAGAAGAACGGATTCTGTATTAAACTGCCTTTTTATCTGCTGTGAAACTTAAATAACCTTACTAAATATTGTATTAAAAATCATTTCGAAAATTCCATTGCGCTCCCATATTATAAAACCTATTAGATGAAATATTTCTTTCTTGACAAAGCCACCCATGTTCTACAATAAACAAAAGTGTTGTGCTATTTTAAATTGTTTAAGTGTTTTGTTTTTTATATGCATATTCTGTCCTTAGTCACAAAGTTTGCTGATGTATGTAGTATAAAGAAATCTGCACCAAAAATATTATTTACTGTATCTTCAGCCTAATTATCGATCGTCTGACGACAGTGTTCCTACTCTTTAACATAGGAATCCAGTAAAATACAAATCATTCTCATAAAGTAGACCTAATTACATTATTTAAAGTGTTAGTAAATCCTCATTATTACATACAGATTTTATTTTACCCTGCTAAAAATAACCATAAAAACCACAATTTATCCGAATATATTATAAATTCGATTTGTCTTTTTATCTGCCTAGACTGATCACCTATTACACCTATTTTAGAAATTTAAATAATATGGGTTAGAAACATTATAATAGAAAATTACAAAATGTGTATATGTAAAGTGAATAAAAATGCATCCTTAATTACCAGAGTAATAATATGGCGGTTATGTCCTTGTAACACAACCCCTCACGGGTGCTGACAAACTCTCTCCCCCCCCCCCAGCCACGAACAAATTCTTGGATACTACCTTGCAGACATGCTTGAGTAACATTTGTTTTTTTACAAAATTAGGTTTTTATATTAGGTTAAATTACACCATGTGACTTTTTAGTTAGGTTACCAAAAAAAAAAAAAAAAAAAGTGGTGTTACGCAGGATATAACAAATATTTATCAGAATTGTTTAATGTGTTACCCTTTTGAAATTTAATTTACACGTTAAAAACTTTTGAGTTTAAAAATATAAGAACTTGTTTACATAATATACTAAAACTTGCAGCTTGCAACGGAATTTTTACAAAATATTCAACAACCCAGCTTTACTTAGGTTAAGGGTTATACGATTTTAAATTAAATTGGACAATTAAACATAAACTGGAACATTCTAAGTATTATCGTTTAAATATAATTAGAATTTTAAAATCATTATATTATAATATTATTGTGA
Source organism: Philaenus spumarius (assembly GCA_018207615.1). Classification (NCBI taxonomy): domain Eukaryota; kingdom Metazoa; phylum Arthropoda; class Insecta; order Hemiptera; family Aphrophoridae; genus Philaenus; species Philaenus spumarius. The sequence goes on along the minus strand of JAGFPH010006372.1, from coordinate 30,457 downwards.
TGTTTAAGAAAATATTCTTTATCAAAGCATACAACTTCTACTTTCGGAACTAAAACTGCATTAACAAATATTCTGATGTGAAAACAGTCCCAACTTCAAGCTAAAGTAAGCTCGCGAAATGCCAGAAAGGCCGGAAAGGAAGTCCTTCCAACACTTTCAGTCCTCCTCACCCTATGTTTCACGCAAATATAAAATCATTAGTTACTGCCAATGTTCTAACCGTAGAGTATAAGAAGTTTGATTGATGAGTTGTTGGGTTGAATACATTATTTGCGGTCACTGCACATTGAATACAATAAGATTTATAGTTAAATATACTAAACTTGTGCCAGCTTACTGTATAGTTGTTGCAAAATATAAAATATCATAATTGCGTAAGAAACTGTAACATAATTATGTAAATAGATGACCGAATCTCATTAAATAGTTACTAACCTGTATAATAAATAACAAATCAATGAAAACCAGAGTTAATAAAATGCTCGTAATGTATCATATATAAAATTGTTTTAAAATATTTCAAATATTTACAAAAATGTTCACAATATATTTCCTTGTTGTTAAAACTATTAAATTTAAATATATGAATGTTTTACACGATACTTCAAATATTAAATAAGGCAATTACTATTTTGTGTATACGTATATTTATTTAGAGCAATTTTACTTACATGCCTTCATTTCCCCATATCTGCGAATTTATTCTGATATCCTTTTTTAAGGTGGGGACATTCATTGCAAGTTGTTAACATAGCCTCTTGTAGTAAAAGTAACTATTTTTATGCAGACAAACGTTCAAAGATTATAAAATAGAAACCTTAACATATGACTGAAGATGTTTAAACAGAAACATAGAAAATGAAAACTTGCACTAATTTTTAAATTTGAAAAATAACAATAATTCGGCTTTAAAATAACTAAAACATAGTAATTTCCGAAATAATAATACATTTTATATCATCAGAATAATAGATTTATATCAGCAAGATAAAATTAAAATTAAATATTCGTCAGTAATAAAATTAACACAATTTATGTCTCTTACTTATAAGTATGTCTCTTACTTCAAAATATGATTAAATGATACTAATTTAGTAAAATATGATATTTTTCTGAAATTTTTTATCAGATTCACTAATGTAAGGAACATTTTATTATTACTTTTTAGGCCTAACTGAATTTTGTATTTCCTACATAAAAACAAGTGTTTATTTGATTTATTTTTTCTTATTTGTTTGTGTAAATAATATTTCATTGATGTTTTAAACATATTTGTTTCACTGAATTTATGGAATAGTACGTTATAATTAAATGCAGTTAAAGTAAGTTTTATTTTAAATTATAGTTTTTCAATTGTTGACATGGGAGTCTGATTATATGTATTGAGCTTATTATTACATTTTAAGGTTATGTCTTATAAACAATGATTGCATTCGGCCGCACTGATTATATCCACTGGTAGGTTGATGACGTCAGAGTGGTGGATTCTACCAACAACTGTGAGGCCGAATACATTGGTAGAATGTAGCGGTAACTGGACTATCAAATTCGTAAGGTACATATTACACTATCAAATAAACGTCAAATTTCTTTGATCAAAGATTTTACATGAAATAAATTTGAGAATTTTTGAACAAGTCGTGTAAACTTTTACAAAGTTAAAAAAATAAAAATAAAATACTAAAATATAATAGTACGGATTTTTTAGGTAACCTACTAACCTCAAAATAATATAAATTTTTTTCTGTTTTCATATATATATTATGTCTTTTCCTTTCCTTTTATATTTAAAATACGATGGCAAAATTGACATGTAGTGTTAAAGCTATGAAAACTTTAATTCTTCATAACTGAAAAAGACTTTGTCAAAGATTTCATCAAAGATCTTTTATACAAGTTTGACCAAATATTTTTACGAATAACTTTGGTAGTTTAATATGCCTCTAAGTTATGGTTTTTGACGCCATGGTTTCTACCGTTGTGTTAGATGATGTGTCGCTAATTTATTTCGGTGGAAAAAATGGCGTCCGACAGGGGAAGTGACGTCATCTATCGAAGTTCGATTAGTGGCACTCGGCCGCACTGATACCTACCGGTAGCTACCTGTGAGTGCGGCTGAATGCACCCAACATACCCTTAATCCAGCTGTTTTATGAATATTAATACGTTGCTATGGTAACTACAACTAACTAATATCTAATAATATTAGATAATATTAATCTAGGGATAATATTAATATTAGGTAATATTAGATAATATTACCTCTCTTATAATAACATTTGATTGTAAACATAGGTAATTATTGTTCCATCACTCAAAAACCTTTTTCTGCTGAACTTTTTATTTTTAACTGTGTCTTCCATTTGCGGTCAAGTGTAGTTTTATGAGGGGACGATCTAGGTCCTGGAGGAGTCACGTCTTGAGGGATAGTTAATTTCTTACCGTTCTTAGACTACTTAGCTACTAAATATATAACGTATCAAGTCTAGGGAGACTCGTATCTTCATGTTAGTAGTTGTCTACAAATCCACTTTTACTATATTAATAGACAGATTTTTCTCAACTCACTAACCAAGTATGATAATATTATAAATAGCCTTTTGGGTTAGGTTAGGTAGGTTTCAAATATGTGACAATAAGTTGTAAAAATTAAATTTGGGTTGACCTGGGAGATTTTACCCTTGATTGCTTATAGG
>JAGFPH010006372.1:4877-22761 GCA_018207615.1 Philaenus spumarius | reverse complement strand
TTAAATTTGGGTTGACCTGGGAGATTTTACCCTTGATTGCTTATAGGACTGACCGCAAATAGGACACATTTTAAAGGTTATTATTGTCCTTAAACGAATTCCCCAAAGGGGACACCTGCAGCAGGAAATTTCTCATATCTAATCCAAATCATATAAAAAATAAATGTTATTAAATGTCTTACATTTTTTTGGAGGTTTAACTTAGGGTTATTGTCTATATACTTAGTTTTTTTTTTTAATTTACTATCTCTATTAGTCAAAAGACGGAAAGAGATATGACAAGTTAGAACTCGAGTTCCACAATCCATGTGTGTGCGTAAAAAACAAAAAATGCATCCATAACGGTGAATATTTGTTCCGAGATCTCTTTCAATCTTGTAAATAATAGAGATAGTACAGACAATTTAAACAAAAATCCTGGTATATAATAATTATTGCTCGTTTAGTAGGGAAGAATATATATATACAAATTGTACATCATTCTAACAAATTTATTTACAAAGAAATAATAAGCAAAGAATATTTGAAGGAGATAAAGAGTTTCTCTCAGGCACGAAGTTAGCGCTCCTAAAGTAGAAACATAAAATTAGGAAAGTTGTAACCAGCTGTTGTACTGTTGTCAAGTTTTATACGATGTTACGAACAAGGATCTGCATACAAATATAAAGCCGTGGTCGTTTACAATATACGTATATTACATCAAGACTGGTTGTATATTCTAATATACTGGTAGATTGACTTATGAGGCAGGTTTTACTGTAGGCAAAATATTAATCGGAAATTATATGCTAATTTTTAATGCTAGTTCTATATAAAGCAAGGAGGGTGTTAAAAATAGAGTTTGCAAGATATTCTTTATTATTAAGTTTACTCTAAAAATTGCAATTATTATAATTTCTAACATATAGAATTCCTATCAAAATAAATTGAGAACTACCTCTCGTATTCATATATGGTTTCAAGAATAATCTAACATTCATCAAAGATGTATATCTCTCATTTAAATAGTGACAAAAATGTCTTATAAACATAGGTTTAATAATGTTTTGAACTCAAATAAAGTTGGTATTTAAAAAACATTGGGAGTACATACATTTTTATTTTTGAATTTTGAATATGCACATTAATACTGGTGATTCGGAATTATCTATCAATGAACTATTTCGTTTTTCTGACTAAGAAAATTCACAATATCAATATAAAAATGTCTGAAAATCCCTAATTTTTAAAAAGACTTTATTTTGTTTTTAATGGTGAACATGTTTATCTCATCAAATTGTATGTCATAAATGCTAAACAAAAAATCACAAATTACTTTTAAACTACATAAAATGTTTTTAACAAACAATATGGCGTGTACAGCTTTCTATAGGTCAGGCGATGAACTTAAAATTCCTTCTTAATACTTGTCTAAAACAGAACACTATTAGAATCGAACATACATTTTTCTCAAATTTTGGTCCGTAACTCGGTTATCCACCGAGTGAAAAACAAATTACTACTTAACAAAAATTACTATTTTTTTTTCTCTTCTAGATTTTATGTAAAATTATTAGGGTAAAGATATTCAATATTACACAATTTAAACGTCCGCCGTTTTGAATGTTATGGCAAAAAATCTAATTGTTTGTATTCATAAATATCTATATGCTACAAAATTAATGACAAATTTCAACTTACTATAACATTCCCTTTTTGACATAAGGAAAAGAAGGACGATGTCGAATTAGTGTAAAAAAAATCCAGAAATTGTATTAGTATTACTGTGAATCGTCTTTGGAAACAAAACAAAAACTAACTATATTCATGGGAGTTCTTAAACACAATACTTCTGCCTCAAAATATATTTAGCGAACTATATTTCACACACAACCATTTTCTTCAACAATATTGCACCCAAATTTTGAACTATAACAAATTAATAGGATAGGCAATTCATAACTTGTGTACGGAATGGCTACTGAACGCCAGTTAAATAAAGCGTGATGACTTAACAAAGTTTTAGAAAATTCTTTTAAATAATTAAAGTGTATGAATGGTTCGGTTAATCAATGTTTCTTAAAAATAGGAATTTTCTTTTACTAATACTGCATAGATATTTCCTACAATAAAACCAACTTATCCACTACAAAAAGTTTTGTTTACGTGAATTTTGCATTGTATTTAAAAAACAACACAAGATGAACACGCTATCGGCTTGCCCATAGTAATGTATTATATAGTGAATTACTTTCTCCTGAATAACAAACACAAATAAAAAACTTGAGCATAATTAATTTTACGAACAGTTAAATGTTTCATCGCTATGAAATATTTAAACACTTTCTAATTAACTGTTTCTACTTCATAATAATCATTTTCCAGTTTAATAGGATTAAAAAAATGTAACACAAAAAACCTTTGGTTCACCATAGGATATAAATCTGGTAACGAGTTTTTAGAAAACAAGAAATGAACGAGTTTATGATTACGAATTGATGGTATGGGCGAAATTACATAAATAACTTATGAAATTATTTATTCATTTGCTGATATTATTTACTGATAATATGAACTACGTACAAATTGTGCAATCTTTGTCTATTACAAATAAATCTAAGGTGTATGTACTCAATTTGTACTGAAATTTACAAATAATTTTAAAAAAATACTAAATGGATTCGTTAAATATATTTATCAGTTTAAAACCTACATCCAAAAGTATTTAAAATATGTAGTGATGATACAATATTCATCCTTTTACTCAAGTAACAAGTTTAACTTAATTAGTAGTTACTTTTAGCCAGTGGCATTTCTTAGCCAATAGTAAATTTTATTCTTTGAAAGAATTTTTATTTATAAGTTTTAGATTATGTTTAATTTAAAATATTTGCTGTAGTACAATTATTATTTTTTTTTTATGTTAACTACTTTCAACACCTTGCCCCTACTCCGCAATTATAATTTGTAAATAATCAAATAAGACGGGTCCGCCCCTGCTGTCTTCACTCCATAAGCCCTTCCTTCAAATCCTATCTTAGGTGATCGCTCCCCATCTACCCTAGCGAAAAAAGCGTACGCAAACTGCTTATTATATACTCTGAAATTGTATCTTAAATAACGATTGATTATGATGGAAACACTTGCATCGGGATTTTTGTGACAGATCCTATTATTTCAGACACATTCTATCTCTTTCCCACACAGTCGACCTCACTCATTACATAAGGAAATTATCTACTGCGATTACTGACATGTACGGCATTTGCAGATAATGCAGGCATTACGCGTATAAACATTGATTAAGTAAAAACAAACTTATTCAGATTACCATGTCATGAGGTTAGCATTGTGTTAGGTAAGTTAGGTAATAAAATAAGTTTACCTTTGTTAGACAGATATAATTGCACAAGTTGGTAGCACACGTGGTAATGAATGTGCTAACTTTAATATTTATTAATGCAGTAACAAGGAAGCTATTGTTGGTGTTGATACATAGTACTCTATGATAAAAACAATGTTTGTGTAGGTTTAACTATTGAAGAAACAACACTACTCTTCAATGGCTTAACTAAATAACTGTCTTGTAAATTATTGCAGAACCTTTACTGACACGTCAAGCTCAATCTACACTGACGTAGGCCTACAGCTCCCGCTAAGCTTAAAACAAATTTGTACAGAGAAAATAATAACCTAAACGAATGCTATAGCTTAGGTTTCAATAAAATAAAGTTGCCATAAACCTGTAAGAGTATTTTATCGTAGAGAAATTATAGCTGTCACGACTTTGAGCAACGGTTTGAATTAGTTTTCGATAGCTCTAAATTAAGTCTTTTGTAATTAGGCCTAAGTTGTGCACTAAAAACAAAATATGTAAATAATAATAATGTAAATGTTCCCAAAATCATTATAACTCGATTGATTCATAAAACCGATTTTAAGCTGTATCCGATCCCAAACTGGGTTTTGTCAATTGTAAGAAATGTGTACACATGTTTGTAGTTGCTGAACATAGGTTAATTCGTCGATTCACGTACCAGCATTGCCTCGCCGTTCTAACTCAAATATTATTACACTTGTATTTGAGAAAACCATGACGTATCTGCAAAAATATAAAATAAAATTCATTTTCGCTACAAAACCAGAAACCGTTAGTATACAAAGTGTATATTTGGCAAACAACAGCACATTTGAGTTTTTTGGGTAATATATTAATTACTTAAACAGGAAAATGTTCACATTTAATTACCTTCATAATCAAATCAATATTTGTATGTAACATATTAATAATAGTGGTATATTTAATTTAGTCTGGGTATTTGGTTAACTCTGTAAGTGAGTGGCAAGATAGAGCTAAATATATATAATAAGGATTATTTATTATTTTTCGGTGCTCTTTCTTCAATAATAAATGTGCCACTTTAATAAAGTTTGCAAATCTAACTAAAAATTATTTCAATATTATCGAAATACTTGATCAGAGACAAAAAACATGTTGTTACTAAAATTATTTTATCGTAATTTTTGTATTTCTTGAATAACATTTAAACATTGAAGTATTTAGCTGATTTTATTGGACGGTATCAACAAATATGCATAATAATTAAAAGACAAACACAATTTTTTGTAATTTCTACGAGATTTAATGAATCTTGCCGACCAAGGTTTCGCCCGTGACGGCATTGACGAGGCAGCTTTACAGACTAAAGAATATTAGAAAACAAACTTGTTTGAACATAAAACAGTTACTCACAACAAAGAAAAAGAAAGAGAGTGAAAGGGAGGGAGGCGTGGGGTACGTATGGTCATAAGGTTGACAATGGGTTTAGTAGAGGCGAGTTGGACAAAAATTCTACCTGATCATTAAGTACAAGGCTAGCATCTTTACAAAATAATCTCTTAATTTCTAACATTTCCAAAGAATTTAATTTCCTACTTTTATCATTGACATGGAGAATCTTAAAGTTAATATTATTCGAAAAATCTGACACCAAATGATTTTTTAGATGGTTAGAGAAACTAGAGTCATTATGACCCAACCGCAAACTTCTTTCATGTTCGCTTAACCTACATTTAAAACTACGGCCTGTTTGGCCTAAATAAGCTGCATTACAGATGATACAAGTTAGCTTATAAACACCACATTTTTTCATTACTATGCATAAGATTATTATATATTATCTGATAGAGCAAATTCTTCTGTTGAAAAGTAAATTTGTAATTTATTTAATAGTATTTTCTTAATATAGTTACTTGAAAGAAACAATTACGAATCGTGATTGGAACCAGAAAAACAACGTGAATATGAGCACATTTGATCAAAACAAGAATTAATAACAAACATATTTTTTCAAATATCTCAATAATTTAAGCCATGATTTTAACCTATTAATTCGAACAGAGCAAACAAGAAACTACTAAAAAAACAATCGCTCGCAAGAATAACTTGCAGGGAACTGTCGCTAAAATAATATTTTCCTCAGTTAGATAGAGAGAAAAGGGGTTATAGATTTTTAATTTAAAAATGGAATATTTCAAAATTATTTACAGGCTGCTTTATTTTCAATTATTTTATATTTAATTTGTTTGCCCACCAACTAAACTCAACAAAGTCAGCAGAATGATGTGTTGTTATGAAATACAAGTGTTAGGCGGTAAAAAAATCAAAAACAACAATCAAAATAATTGTTATTTTCTCTAAAGAATGTTCCCCCTGGCAACACACCAAACGGCATTGTAGTAAGCGTCTAGCAGACTTTCTTCCAACGGAGACATACAATTAGAAAAACGGATTTTGAGGACGCGAGTGTTGTCCGTCTTCGTCAAACGTAAGACAATTTGTGCCTTCTTCTATCATTGTAGTGTTTTTTCCCTTTTTGTGTTATGTGTGTGTTACAATCCACAACAAGAAGAACAAGTTATTACGATGTGTTTAAATTATAGTGGATGTAACATATACAACATTTTTAAATATAAGTCACACATAAAATATAATGTCCTTTAGAACCAAAACAACTGAAATATGTAATTAGTTTGATTTATGTCTATATTATAACTTTATGAATATCATTTAATTATGTATAAGATTTTAAAAAACGATTTATAAATTATAGTATTTTCCACCAACTTTAAACCATACCTTTTAGATTGATGCATAGTTTATATTCAGTAAGTGCACAGTTTTCCCGTAATTTAAATTGTTTATACTTTAAAATTGAAAAATCGATACAGTAGCAAGACCTGAGAAAAATAACAGGAAGATAATTGGATACACAACAGAACAAATATAACTTATCCCTAATCTTTGCTACTTAAATAAACGATTTTAAACCCAAGAATACAGTCTTTTAGGAAAGCTATATTATTAGATGAAATAAAACCTGAACACAAAACAGCACAACAAATACGTTTACTAACGTCAAACGAGTTTCAACGACACTATCGCCATCCTTAGTGATGCACGGGCTATTTCAGTAACCAAAGTTTAACTCAAACTTGTCGTTTGAACTGAGTAAACGTATTTGTTGTGAGATTTTGTGTTCATCTTTTATTTTATCTAGTTACTTTCTCACAAGTCAAGCTCATTAGTTGTTTATTAAGCTATATTATTGTTCAAGTTAAAGTTCATTCAAGTTTTCATAGTCAGTACGTTTATATTTATTAATTAAGCACTAGACAGCGATATTTATAATATGTATTATAATTTTATGTTTGTATAGGCCTACCTAATAATATATGATGTTTTCTCTTTCAAGAACGAAGTAAAAAAGAAGGATTGTGGAATACATATATTTCAACAATTTTAAGACTCAATACCTCTTACTATATCAATTAAAATTGACAACATGGTTGTTTAATATACAAGCTGTTGTCACTGTCTTTGTCTGTATTAAAATAAAAATTTCCTACGTGTTTTTAATAAATTTATAATTTGTAAAACTACGATGTAGAGAGATTTAATATCAGATTAATATAACTCACATAACTATTGACGTAGAGAAAAAGTAAACGGAATGATATGTATAAAATTTTCATCCTATGTTGCTATAGAGGGGCAACCTACCCGCTAAAAAACACATTCTACAACGTGATTAAAATAATGTCTAATATGGAGTTTATTTTGTACTCTATAATATTGCTTGTTGCAACTTTCAATATTCATTTTACAAGTAATTAAACTATCTACAATACAAATTCACTAATTTAAATTCTCGAATAATAATCTTGGTACTTGAGAGTCAATTCAGTTTTTTTTCTTCTTATTGGATAACTAGTATTTTTCTCTAATCTAAGGACATATCAGATCCCTAAAGGCACACTTATTTGCTTGAACTTCTTTCGCACATGCCACAACAGTACTCACACCATTGTTGTGATACATTGATACTTTGGTGAGGAACATTACAATACAGTGAGCTGTATTTTTGTTTCACCATTCCCGATCTGCAATTACAGTGCGACCTAATTTTAGGTACGTCTTCGGATTGTATTCATATTTTTTAGACGTTTTATTATATATTTTTTAATATAGGCAGTTTTATATAAATATTGGTTTTGAAATTTATATTTTAGATATTTGAAACAATCCCTATTCAAAATTGAAAAGCCCGTTTATAGCGTTTTGCAAACATATTTAAAAAAAATCACCAACAATAGTAAATGAACCCCAATCCAAAACTGTTAGATATATTTTTTGTGGAAAAACTTCAAAGAATTCAAATATGCCACTAAAAATTAGTTTCTTTTGAAATTGTAAAAGTTATTAGCTTAGAAAGCAAAAAATGTTCAGAAACGGAAGGAAAAAAACAACTTTTTGCATACATAAAAAATAGTAAAACATATTTGTAATTTTTTTTAAAATACACAAAGTTTTATAATTTAGTTCTAAATAGAAATATGTAAAAATATATTTCAATTTCACACATGTTTAGTTCCAAATAACATTTTGAACGTTTTTACTACATAACCTGCAAATCTTGACAATTTGAAAGTGACTAGGCCAATACATTTTTTACTTCAAACAATGTTTTTTTTTCATACCAAAAATTCGAGAATGAAATGTAGAATCGAATAGCATTCTACCCAGTTTCAAATAACTTTACATTTTGTAATGAAAATTCAAAAACCTCAAATCGGCAATTTAACCTAAAACTTATTTCTAGGCTATGTTATTTATTCACTTACCGTTTTATTACAACACCGTTATAAGCCTAATTTCACTCAAACACAATCTACACTTATTTATTTATAACTAAAACACCATATAACACTATTTTATATACTGTAATAACAAAAAAAACAAAAAAAAACAAAAACACGAAACAAACTTTATAACTACCGGTAACATCAAACTACCGACGGTTGTCTTTCTCATAGTCTGAGAGTTGAAGGTTTGTTGTTCATTGGTACCAACCTATGAAATCTAAATTGGACATAGATAAAAGCTGTGAAGTTTTCTTGAAGTCTTGACAGTATACGGGGTTCATTGACGCGTGAATCACAAGTAATTTAGGTACTAAAATTTTGAAACAGTGATTATGTATGTAAATATCTGTTCTACAAAAAAGTTGTGAATACAAAAATTATAGTTTAATTCATTACCTTTCTAACGGTACCGGTTTTATTACGATTAAATCATTTTAAGTGGATATAATTATCGATTATGCAAATTCTCGCTAAGGTTCGAGCGGGTTGCGTTGCCCCTGAGAGACTGCAGTCAAAACTGCAGTCTGCCACTTTGAGTTTAAAATACACTTTAAATTATATTATGTTTTATCAAGTCGAATAAAAACAAAAAATATTTTATTGTAATGCCATTGATTTTTAAGTTTTTAGATGATAATCGGAAACTGATGATTTATAATATTGCTGAATATTGCTGTTACTCTGAACACTGTAAATTGATAAAACATGAACATTTTAAGCATTTAAAAAATGTTAATAAATAAAATAAGTATTAAACTGTGTACAAATTGCAATACGTATTAACAAACGGTGGTTTCTTTTAACATTTTTAAACTTATCCGTCAAATTAGAAAAACGATAGATGTTAACTCAATTTTAAACCCCAAGTTATATATATATACGGACATTCTTTTAAATGGAAGGTCACAAATTGTTCTACTTTTGTTAAAAGCATACTTCATATGCAACCTGTATTAAATATTATTTTACGCTTATAGATTAATAAACAATTCCGTTGAGCAAGTCAGAGAATTGTTTTCCAGTCTTACCAACACTCTGAGATTATAATTAAATTCATTACACTGCATTAACGAAGACCTAACGCTCGTAAATTTTCTTTAATCCTACTTCGCATCGTACATCTTCTACGAGATCCAATTCCCGACCACTCTGCCGATATGAATGGGGCTCACGTGACTTGAATTTAATCAACCCAAATCTAATTATTTACACTACTTATTTATAACGATGCAAGGCCAATAAGATGGAAATTAAATATGGTAGTTTTAATAGTTTAATGTTCTGTTAATAAAATATTTTTTTCATATTATTTTATAGTTTATATCAGTTAACTGTCTCAGAAAATAAACAATATGAATACTATTATATGTTAAGATATATGTATAAATATACAAATCTAAGTAGGCTATATTAGTGCATAGTTAATACTAAAAATTGTAATAATTTCGGTCTAACGGTTGCAAATTAAATACAAATAAATGTCAACTTAAGTGCCAACAGTTTCTGTATGAAATTCACAGCATTGCTAATTTTTTTGATAAACGAACTTAAAATATTCTATTGTGTTATTTAATTCTAGCAGTCAAGCTACGTTTTACAAATTGGGTGCCTTACAAAGTGTTAACTTCCCCCTGTAAACCTTATTCTTGTCACTCAGCCTTTTATTAGAAACGTGTATAAAACAGAAGTAACGTTTTTCGTATGTTTTGAAATATGTTTTACTAATACGGGCGAATATGTCCAAAGTAGTGATTTTGATACTGTCTGCCTAAAGTCTGAATACAAACAGGCACATATTTGAACAGTTCAGGAAACCAATTGTCTCGATGAATATATTTAAGAAACCTGATGAGACATAATAACATATTTATAAATTTTATTATAAGTAACAGTATAGACCCGAAAGGTTGTAATAAGTTACAAGCAACACTGTAATAACCATAAATATTGGTAGATGTTACTTTTATTTGCCTTTTAAATAACATTTAAATTACTAAACTTGAATTTATATTATTTTACTAGAATTGGGGTTGTTTAAAAATTAAGTGCAGCATTTGGTACCTAAATATGTTTTTACACAAAAAGCAGGTTAACAATATCCTACAATATAATATATTATTTTGTTTTATATAAAAGCCGTACCATTTACTCATCCAACGCAGTATCTGTACATTAGCAATCGATTTATAGCTGAAATTTGTATGGATATTCGTGTTAAGCAGTACGTGTTCACTAAGAAAGGGTTTTCAAATCTTCACTCCAATAATGGGTTAATTCAATAAATCTAAACAAAAAAAATCTTCAAAGCAATAATTTTATGGGTGTTTTAATCTTATATCGAAAGTCGAAATATTTCAGAAATTTTATGACTTTTCGCATTTGTTAACGAAAACACGATTTTCTTATTAATATTAGGTTTCTTTCTATGGATTCACTTAGCGGAAAATTAAATTATGGAAATACATGCAGATGTTTTCATAGCCACCAATGATCAAGTAATTTTTTTATAAATATAAAACTTTCAGAAATGCAATACATAGTGAACATTAACGAGAACAATTGAGACGAAATTTTAAAGAAAAGTTGTAAGTTTTGTTCGCAATAATTAGTTGTTCAAAAAATTTAAAGATTAAATAATAAAATTAATGGATTGAAAAAATGCTATGAGGTGTAAACGAGAGAAAATTAAAAAACACAGACCCTGCAAAATTAATAAATCAAATACATCTAAATTAGATTATTTAGGGTTTTTAAAAAAAAATTATATCAGTATATGATTGTTTAGACTTAGGTTTTAAGACATTAAAATATGGTGTTGGCATAATATTTCTAAAACTGACGCTTTATTTAGATGAAAGATACTGTAAGCAAATACGACCGGTTTCATAATAATGAGTTTATAAACATTCCTTTAAAATTGTCCGTAGGTAAATTTACCCCTGGTTAACTTATCTGGAATTAGAATAGCTAAGAAAACATCCACACTATTTGGTAATTTAATAAATTATATAAATTAAAAAAAAGTAATTTTAGAAATAATAAATTAAGCATGTGCATTGTCCACAACCTTGTGTGTAATAGCAATAAAACAAATTAAATATGTTGACATTGTGAGTAATACTGTTTACTAAAATATTTAATATTAGTTAAAATATAACATGTCAATTAAATCCAACATTTCTGCATTGTTGGAAAATAATGATATCAAATGATTAAAATGTTTATTCGTTGAATTTTTTAGCAAAACCTTATCACAAAGCGGATTCTAAACAGCATTTGCTTCCACTTAGTGCTTATAAACATACACTTAATTTGTATGCATCAGTAACGATGATTGATAGTTATAAAGTCTCTTACATTTGTAGACGTTGACGGCCGGACGTCACTTGCACGATTTCTGTTTTGGACTGCCCAAAGAAACGATTTGGTATTAAATACTCACAATTATTCAACCCCTATTCCGAGGCAGGGCTTTCGGTAAAATACTAAGCGAGATAAATCAGGCCATACAATAGCCCATTTCCACGGGTGGTTGCATTTCCATTGTGCGTAGATTAAAACATATCTACGCCACCTAACTCCAGATGAGTTATTGTCTCGGTTGGGTTACAGCCTTCATTTGCATAAAAGGTTGCTAAGTCTCGCTACAGTTACCTGTGCCTTTATTGTTTTATTAAACCATTTTTGGTAATCTCTTACGTTTCCAAAATTTAATTTTAAGTACAACGAATTTAATAATGTTGTAGAAATTAAACACGGTCCTCGTTATAAATTGGTGAATTTAATCTAGTATTAAACAGGGGACAACATGCAAAACACGTTAGCACAAATGTGGCGAGCTAGACGACGCGGCGAGTCGATCTACGAAGTTACGCCGCTTCCCTACCCAGGGAGGTAAGCAGGAAGGAAGATGGGCCCTTCTATTGTCTTGGTACTTACTAGTAAAATAACATGTTTGAATGTATATAATATATAAATAAATAAAATTACATTTCCAGGAAATAAATTTTTAGTTTGAAGGCAATTATAGATTTTGTGAATAGTGTGATCTCTTGTGTTATTTCCGGTTTGTAGATTTTGTTTATTTGAAGGCATCAAGAGATGGATAGGATTATTTTTAAATTGCCTGAAAAACATTTACTCCCTATCTAAATTCTACTCGTAAATATGAACTCTCAACTATCTTGGCATCACAATCTCGAAAATAAACATCAAACACAAATATAATTAACAGAAAACCTACACAAACAGACTAAAAAAAATTAGGGGAAACGTAAAATTAAAATAATAAAAGCGTAATAACAGATTAAAATATAAACCAAAAAATGAAAATAAACTATAAATATACCCATGAAATACATAAAAACTTCAGACAAAACTACCAAACAGTTTATTAAATACTGTTAACAACAAGAATTTTTAGGTATCACCAAACATTGCTTTAATATTTAAAATTATCACACCTATAACAACTTATTCAATAATATACAACACCAGAAACTAATACGGCTATAATAATCCGAATTCACAAACACTATAATGTAATCATAGTGGCAAATATTAAATATTCCCAACCGGCAGATTAACCATCAAATATTTAAAGAAAATTCAACGTACATTAAAACACATTACTTATTCATAAATGTAACTACGAAGAATGTCATAAGAAACAATGATTACTTAGATAATCGACATAGTCTCTATTTGTAGTCCATAAAGCAAATCACGTAAGTTGCCGTGCACTTGTACAACGTGAACATCCTACTTAATGAAAAAGTTAATGTTACAGTCAATCCAGTATATTATGTAACGGCTTATAGCTAAACAAACACAAAGACGACTGAAACAATAGATACATGAGCCTACATGAGCTTCAGTTAAAACAATCAGTACTACATTGTGCCAGATAAAATACGTTTTTAAGCTTAATTGGCCAGTAAAAACAAGTATATTTTTAGAATATAAATGTGAATTATATTTTTTTGAGACTATAATAAAATATTAGATACAAACAATTATTATACTTTATTGTTCCAGTTTTAAGATTGCCAATATAAACGTAAAATATTTCGATTTTCGATTTTTATTTCTGGAGAACTTTCTATAAATTTTCCAACATCAAAACCTAAAACATAGAACAAGTGCGTATATTGGTTCTTCAAAATGATCACGTTTAATCGAATTTTAATATTGTGTGGCCATGAACTTGTGTTATACTTAGAAATACATGATATACAAAAACTTCATCTCATGATATGACTTCTGGTACACTGAAATTTAAAAAAATAGATAAGTAAAATAAATTAGAAATATTTCAGATGGGTTAAACGCAAGTGTAACTGATTCGTAAGCTCACTGTGATTACTCCAAAGGCGGTGTCGAATACTGTTTTATCCTTGAAACACTACAGCACTGTTTCACCAGTCTCTGTCGGCTTTATTAGGTGAGGACTCACTACATACATACAGCACAGCACAACAAAATATACATTACAAGCTGACCCGATCCAGCTTTGCACGGATATAAAAATCAAAGTTAAACGTACATTAACAAAAAATATAGCAATAAATATACTATATATTTCTTATGGAGATTTTTAACTACTTCGACCCCCCAAACCTCTCCTAAAATTTAGAGTTTTCTGAAAACCTTTCTTAGCAATAGGGCCCTAGAGGAAGGTGCATACCAAATTTTATTCCAATCCGATCGTTGGTTTTTGAGATTTTGTGATGAGTAAGTGAATGGTATTTGGATTATACATATATAGATAAAAAGATCTGTAAATTGTTCTTAGTGACTGAGTTTAATACCAAAAAAATTACTAGGGCATAACAATGTTATGAAACTAAACTATGAACGGATTAAAATATCTACGATTAGTATTTGAGGTGCGGCAGTAACAGGAAGAGAGGGGAAACGGGCTACCATAAACGTTGATACTACCCTACCTTCATTGATTGTATATAGGGGCGTTTTATAAACACTTTATTCAGTAAATAAAGTATTTTGAAGATAGTGTAAATGATAATGATTTTGAAACGGGAAATAGCTAATAACCAACTTACAAGGCAATGACCAATTTAGACATAGAGGAAGCCTTCCAGCCGGTCAGCATGCTTTCAGCGCATTTTGTTAGTCTTTTTTCAAGCGCATAATCTCAGATATTTTAAAATGTACAAGTAGTTTTTTCTGGTTATTATAAAAATTATAGCACACAACTTATTATGATCTATAAGTGTTTTCATTAAACAAATAAATAAATATTTCTTTAAATTTAAAAATTATTGCGACAAGGTGTATAAATTAATAGCTAAGAAATAATGTATAGGCAAACTGTACATTTTACACTTTATAACTTAAATACATCTAGAATGTATAAGTCGGTAGGAAATATTGAACTTCGTAACTCCGTTACCAAACTAAATCTTTTCTACGAAAGCTGAAAACGTGTACGTAAAAGAACAACAAATTTATACAATGATTTTCATACTCTAACAGTTCATATTATAATACTGTCACCATTTTCATTTCACAAACTGATGTTTTATTCAAATATAAATCCATTAGTTACTGCCAAAGCTCTAACCGCAAAGTGTAAGAAATTTGATTGATGATCTAACGCGTTTAATAATATATTATTTACGGTCACTTCAGACTGATTATTTATGATGGTTTTGTTTTCAACATTAACAACATTATCTGTTTATTTATGCATTTTTAGCAATAATCTAAATTTAATGCTTTGAATAAATAATTAGTAAATTTGCTTTATTATTTTACAAAATCAATACCAATTTAAACAAAATAGCACGAAACAAGCTTACGATGGGAATAATTCTTTGTTATCTCTGTGTCTAGATTTAGGAATAAAGAAGGAAAATATCAGAATTTTCCTGTTAGTGTTTGTCTACACGCTAGTTAATATATATATTTATAACGTGGATAAAACTGAGTACCGAGCGGTGATTACATTTTTAACAAAAGTAAATCTCGTTGGGGCATACTCCAAACGAGATTCACAATCGGTTAGTTGGAGTTTATTTTGAGAACGCCCTTAGACAACAGTGAATAACTGGTCAAAGCTTTTATGTGTGCACAGAATCGCTAGAAGATGATCCCCGAAGTGGGAGGCCGATTGAGGCAGTCACACCAGAAAATATCGAACAGCTGTTGCTGAATGAGGGACGCCTAAAGAAAAAGGACATTTCTCTGAGGGTCGAAGTATCGGCCACAACAGTTCTCAGAATATTCCATGAACATCTGGGCATGACCAAAGTCAGCGCAAGCTGGCTGCACTGAAATATTTTTTATTTCAAAAACGTGATCGGGTAAACTGATGTCACGATTTTTTGGCTCTGTGGGTTAACAGGAGACCATATTTGACCGAATAATCACAGAGGACCAGCCTTGGGTCCTCTACGACCCTGAGAACAAGAAGAGTCCATGCAGTGGCACAAAAAAGGTAGTACTGCTCCAATCAATTTCAAAACTTCAACCTCAGTTGAAAAAGTGATGACGACCATTTTATGGGATTCCAAAGGAATATTATTGATTTATTAAAAAGAATCAAATACTAGAATTACAGGTGCTTATTATTCTAATATCCTGCGCTTGTTAAAAGAGAAAATCAAAAGCAAGAGAAGAGGGCTTATGAGAAAAGGTGTCTTGCTGCTGCACGACAAAGTGCCTGTTCTTAATAAGGCACAAACAGCAATGGTCGCCCTGACCGAATGCGTTTTTCAGGAAATCAGCTATCTGCCGTACAGACACGACCGCGACCATAGTGACTGTTATTGGTTCCCAAACTTGAAGCTCGACCTCCGTGAACGTCGATTTCAGGACTAAGAAGCTCTCAAAAAGGCTGTGGACATACATTTTGATAACAAAGAAGAAGTGTAATAGAAATAATTTATGAAAGGGATAACAATTGCATTCGTTTTAAGTGAGAATATGTTAAAAAATAATCTCCCATGAACATTAAACAATATTTAGTTCAGAACAGGAATTTTAGGACCTCCCCTTGTACAAACCATATTATTAATGTGTTTGATATTTTTAACTTGTGCCAAAGAGATGTCCATCTTAAATTGAATTCATACCACAAAATTTAAAGGGACAAGATAGTCAATCTAAAGAATTTTCTAAAGATGGTAATTTTTAGTGTTTTAATTTAATTTTAGTCAACACAATAACTTTTTCTTATATTTTATCAGCTTATTATTGAATTTAAAAACAAGTATATCTATGTAAGAGAAAACATTTAGCGAACATAATATTTACATAAGTTTACAGAAATTAGATTAGCAATACAATTTTATTACATTAGGTCATTTTAAACTAGGTCTACTTTTTACTTAATAAACTTATATTACGTAACTTAAGCAAGTCATATTTGCTTTAGTTGAAAAACCACAATTGAAATATGTAGTCATGTATAGTTTGACTATTGTAGCTCGTGCATCACTGAATTCGGCGACTTGGTCGTTATAACGCGTTTGAATAATAAAGGTATTAGTTTTATTCTATCATAGCAATATAAGTTATTACCACTTGAAATTGTATCATTATTTGTATAAAGTATGTTTTGTTTGTAGTTTTATTGGTTTGAGATACTACATTTTTTTAGTAATACAAAATAATAATAATAAAAACTAAATAGAGTGGCATTGTAGACGAAAAATGCATTCATAGTGGTGGGGAATATTTCAAGAAAGGAATGTAAACACCAGTTTATTTATACACGCCGAGACCTTGGTTTATTTTAATACCTTAATAGAAATATGCCATATAATTGTACTTGCTGCTCTCTTTTTATTTTTAATGATTTCAAATCTTTGAGATGATGGCATCATTAAATATTCGAAACAGGTTAACGTTTAACAAAAAATAACAATGTTCACGTGATGGGCATAAGGAGAGCACTTTAGTTTATTAGAGACTTTTAGGTGATAATATATATCCTTTAATATATGTAGCCTGAACGTTTAAACATTGATAAACATTTTTTCAAAATCAATTAATGAAAAAACAGACCTTCAAACGCAGTTCTAAGGTCAAGGGCATTAACTATGCATGTCTTCCGATAACGAATGACGCAGAGAAAGTAAATTTTTCTCCAAACTTGTAATGCTTTATTCAATTTAAAAATGATAAATAGGCGTACCATTGTGTTAACTCTGCAAATACAGATGACGTAAGGACAAAGTGTGAACTTCTGTTCTTGAAAGTATTCAAACTTTAAGTACGGAATTTCTGTTTCACGTTTATCCCTTCTTTGTTGTTAACTTTATTCTTTAAAGGTTTAATGTTGTTTTTACTTAAGGATAAGGAATGGAACCTAAGTGATCGTGTTTTAATTTATTCTGAGAGCTGTTTTATTGGTGCATTAAAGTTTTTTTTTAAAAAAAGGTGAAGAAAAGAAATACAATCTGAAAAAATTCACTAATCAACAAATACAGACAAACGCCTGAATAGACTAAACAGAACACTGCGGGATCTTGACAGATTAGAAATAAGTTTGATAGTCGGTTTATTTTCTAGTCAGAACTCTCTTAAGAGTCACCTCCTCTTGATTTGTGATCAATCCATTATGTCAAAGCTTATGGAGGAAAGAAGAAAACTTATTGAATGTATTTTGAGAATTTGATGTCTTGCATCACTGAGGCAGGGAAATCTGAGACAAGTTTATCCTGATACTAAC
>JAGFPH010006371.1:63475-74013 GCA_018207615.1 Philaenus spumarius | reverse complement strand
GGAATATAAATCAACTCCCGTTATCAAGTGACTAACAACTAAGGGAACATAAACCTAGAGATCTAGACCTATGTAAAGAAAACAAGTAAAACCTTCTTTGAAGAAATCAAGCTGCCAACAATCATACCCTTTGTTATGGCACACCAAACCGACAAAAAGTTTCTGGTTTGCCTTTGGGATGAAAATTGATTTAGTGGTCCGGTATTGCCATTTTTCATCTGATATCAGTAAATGTTGGATCATCAAAAATTCTTAGTCCATCCTTGTCAATCTGTTATCAAGAAATTCTGCACATTTAGTTTTCGCACGATTTTATAGCCCGTCCGGTTCCCCCAAAATCGATCAAAGCGTAAGAAAACCATCGG
Source organism: Philaenus spumarius (assembly GCA_018207615.1). Classification (NCBI taxonomy): domain Eukaryota; kingdom Metazoa; phylum Arthropoda; class Insecta; order Hemiptera; family Aphrophoridae; genus Philaenus; species Philaenus spumarius. The sequence goes on along the minus strand of JAGFPH010006371.1, from coordinate 73,648 downwards.
TACTCGGTACTCGGTACTCGGTACTCGGTACTCGGTACTCGGTACTCGGTTCAAATCAGCGTGGAGGATTTGACCGAGGGCAGCTTTTGATCCAAAGCCGAGGCTGGAGGCTGAAGGGCAAAACAAATTCTGCTTATACAGAGTTTTCATAAAGTTCCTTTAACCCCCTTTATTATTTTTGTTATTGAAAATAACTTAACAAAACTTTCTGTACAATATCTTGTGTTGAATAACAGTAAATTGTTTACATATCTGAACCTTTATGATTTTGGGGCTTGAAGGGGGTAGGGGTTAACAAATTTTAAGTACAAAGGTAGGTCATGTAATACACCAATGAAAAGCTTATTAAAAGAGAAACAGAATGTCGTAAACTAGAGCTAGTAACTTGCTTCGTTTCAAAGTAATGGGCAATCAAAGTTCTGGAAAACGATATTGTAATCATAACAGCAAAGCAGGTTATTAATTTGTAGATGAATAGGCCTAAGTAGGTTGTACGTTATTTTCCAGAACTTTGATTGTCCATTACTTTGAAACGAAGTAAGATATTAAGCTCTAAATTGCACCATTGTGTTTCTCTTTTAATAAGCTTTACAATGGTGTATTACATGACCTACCTTTATATTTGTAATTGTTAGCCCCCTTATCTTTCTAGCCCCCCAAAATCATATTTTGTCAAATAAGTCAACAAATTTGCCTTGTTATTCAACACAAGATGTATACAAAGTTTTGTTAAACTATTTTTCAGTAACAAAAATAATGAGGGGGTTAAGGGACTTTATGAGCACTGTATTTTTCATACACGGAGGCAGCTATTCCGCGCTTTCGTGAGTAGACCAATTTCCCAAATAGTTGGTTAAAACCCTAAAACATAGAAACTTAAGTTTAAAAATCCACTAAACTCACGTCAGCGGTTCAGCTTATAATTATATTTATTTCAATATTAATATTATACGAATTTCCCGATTTGTAACTTCAATTTATAAATAAATAGAGATACAATGAAATGATTTAATTACTTAATAATACAAATTGAGTACATATGAGTATTATTTCGGGGTTCAATGTTTATAAGTTTTTTTTTCTTGCCGGCTTGCTAACGGTTATAAACTAGTTATAACACAATTTCTTTATAAAGTAAATCAATAGCCTACATAAAAAATTAACAAAATTCTTAATTAATTACTAACAACAATTATTTCTTTACTTAGCCTAATGAATTGTGATTGATTCGTATGTGATGATTGAATGATGATTACAATTTTGAACTTATGCTAGAATTTTCTACTTAAAGATTGTCCTTTGATCAATTTTTAGACTGAGGAAGTTAATAATGTTATTGGTAAGTAATTTTGAAGAGGTATAAGTTTTATAATAGAAGGTCTTCTAGTTGACTAACCCAAATGGCTTGGTGGATATTATAATTTGATATTCTATTTTTTGTTTTTTAATACTGTACTTGATATTATTTCTTCTTGCTTCCCAATCTAGCAGATTTATGTTGTATATTTTAAATTGTCTGCCATAACATAAAATAATCAACTGTTCTTCAACAAAGCTAGTAACAAACTCCCTACAATTAACTATCTTCTTCTTCCTCTCTACTCCAACTATCTTCCTCTTCTTCCTCCTCAACGTTATCATTTCTTCTTTCCTTTTACATTATGTTGGCCTACACTTAAGCCCATATGGTTTTTACAAACATGATGAAATATTAACACTAATGTTTTTGAAATGGTATATGAATATAATGGGCTATGTGTTGTTTCCCTTTCTTTATGAGTATCAGGGACTGATGACTAATGAGATGATCCCTGATATGATGTACCAACTGCTATGAATAAACACGAATTTTTGGTATCTTTAAAAGCTAATTATGTTGAATCTGAAATAATGTTTATGAATAGTGAACAGCTAAAGTACATACTCACCGAATGATTGACTCATAATGAAGAGCATAAACACGAAGCAAAGCTCTGGCATGGTGATCAGTATGATCCTTGACAGTCAGAGCAACACACGCTCGATCAGAGCAATCTCTAATCTTTGTATCCACTATCGCCGCTATATTTTCAAAAGCATTGCCTAATATTTGCAGTTCAGCACAGAGTGAGTTTATCACCACGACGAACAATGTAATACTGGTCGCGTGTATCATTTCTCCGGCAATGATTATACAAAAGTGTACAGAGAACACCAAATAGTACGTGTTGTTGTTCAATTCCAAAGGTAAACTGGCGGGAAGGAGCATACTCTTTTCAGTGTAATCCGAATTGAAAAAATAAAATCTCGAAACGATCACATAACCGGATATACAAATACCCGATGACACCAGGAACGTTGTGATGAACAGAGTTGATTTCTTGTTGCTTTTCTCGCGAAACGTCGTTTCCAGATTAATTTCCCTCTCCAGATTGTCGAAACGTGTCTCTAGAGCGTGCACGATTTGGTTTATTATTTTACGTTCCTTAATTAGCACGCAGAACAGGAACAGCGCGTGGCCCATGATGGAAGCGTTCATCAGGGCCTCGGTGCTCAGCTGAATGTCGTTGGACGTAGTCAGCGCTTTAAAAAGTGTTCCGGCAAAACCCAAAGCCTTCAGCAACACTATGATCACTATTCGGCTTACGTTGACGTTCCTGTTGGACGGGTCGACCCAAAGACCGACCAGCTGTAGGAACAAGTGAATTATTCTGATGAGTTGGTTGCGATAAATCAGCGTGCCTTTGTTCTGTACTTCCATGGCGTTTGCAAACCGTTTCGACGAATGAACGCGACGGAAAGAAGGTATTGTCCGATAATCGTTTTATTTATTAAACATCCGCCGAAAATTAGGTGAAGTTGAACAGCTGCTGGATAATGGAAAAGTCAAACGATCGCGGTTAATGATAGAGACAAGCAAATAACATACAATTATTGCGATTGATTATATGTCACAAGGTAGAAAGAAGCCTGCTTGATTCAGTCCTTCCTAATAACGTACGTTTCAAGAGTATTTACCGCGGGAAGAGTTATTTATTTAGCACATGCCGTGTTAAGTTTACTGTAATATAACAGACGACTTACACATTTAAATTTTAAGATACTGGCAGGATTTCCGACGTAAATATTACAAAACATCCAATAACTTTGATCTTTTTTAAAAAAATGTAATTGTGTGCTTACTGCTTAAGACCACACGGGAGAAGTGTAAACTTTTTAATTAACACAACTTACGAAATGAAGAAGCACAATTTTCATCTTTTAACACAACTTATGAAATGAGGAAGCACAATGTTTATTTGGTACACAACTTACGAAATAAGGAAGCACAATGTCCATTTCAGAGGTATTACTAATTAAACTATACATTGTATTAACATTAACAGATTAAGCCTAAGCCGTAGGACAATCTGTTACACTTATACAACCAACTCAAATATACTAAATTAGTAATGCGATTGTGGCCTAACCGGCTAAGGCGATAGTCTATGGTGATGGACTCTGCTGGTTCGAATCTCGGCAACACCAAAATTTTTTCATACTGACGGAATAGAGCGTTTCACTTTAGGAGCGTTTCACAAAATACATGGTGAAACAACAATATAACTAGGTACCCCCAGCAACAAGATAACTATATACTCTGCTATACACACATGTGTACACATTTTTTGGACGTGGTGCGCCTATTTACACTTCAAAAACCTCGCAAATAGTAAATTGTAGCCTTTATGTAAAGGGACCCACACACGACCAGTTTTACTGCGCAGTTTACCACGTGTAACGTCATGATTGAGCGATAAACTGAAGAAACTGCGCATTTTTTGTTTTGTTTTAACGTCCTGATATTTTGCACTTTAAGGCTAATGAAGACGGGACCTGAAGTTTTACGTGGAATCCTAACCACAGCCAATGGTGTCTGTTAAGAAACCATTTAGAAAATTATTCGGGGTCAATGGGAATTGAACCCGGAACTTTTCCATTGATGGTTGCCATGCCGATTGATAAAGCTTTCACGCCTTAACAACCACGGCCATCGTGGCTTCTAAACTGCACAGTTCTGACGGGCTTCTGGCCTGCGCGAGAGATTCTACTTTGCACCGTTAAACTGCGCAGTTAGCTCAGTTAATTGAACAGTTTATATAGTCGGGTACAAGTATAGAGGGAAAGGGATCGGTCGGCCCAAGACAATGCTATTGTTGTGAAACCGACCGCCCGGCCACCCTCGTTGGGTCCAATACAAATATTATAATTTGAACCACTAATTAGACCATTATGAGAAAACTTGAATCACAATCCTACGACTCTCCGTTGACGAGCTAGTTGGTTATTACAATAATAGTATTGTAAATGATACCAGTTTTGAGGCATTTAGAAAAACATATTACTCATAAACTAGGTGTTATTCAAAAACACTTAACTAAGTGATGAATGCAGGCTAGCCGCTTACACATAAAACAGTCTGTTCTACTTCAAACTACAGAACAGCTTGTTATCTTTAATATTTTTATTTATGTATCAAACAAAAAATACAAACAGAAATTTTAAAATTAAAAATCAGAATTTAAAATATTTACATTTATAAATAAAGAACAGGTTTATCTACAAACAAGAGAAAAGGTCCTACTTTATCTGTAATATTTACATAAAAATAGAAAAGAAAAAATACAAATAAATTTCCTAAAATTTAGAACTTAAAATTATACAGTATTGTCTGTGCAAATAATCTCTAATAATTATCCAAGTGTCTCTGTCCTAATGAATCGTCATATCCGTGAAAATATTAGAGTATACAATAATTTGTTTGAATTTGCTTCGCCACCAGTCGACCACCAGGTTTGCTGAACGAAATGAGTAGGGAGGGGGCTTGCCCACAAGTAATTGATATCTAAAGAGATGTTTGCCTTCGACTAAGCTAGCCAATGATTAACTATCCTACAATTTGGTAGTATCTACACCATTTATAACTATTCTCGTTTGTGCATTTTTACTTTAAAAAAAACTATGATAAATCAATCTGAAAGTAAATGGGTTTGTATTGCAAATAGAACAAACAAACCCATTTGTCAATGCACAGATGGAATATTTTGATAATCATCGTGACTAAGTTCAATTGACGCACAGCCAGCTCATGTTACGTCAAACCTTGCATTTTCTGACTTAGTGTATGCTATGGTTGTAATAAAAAAATATATAAACTAGGGGAAACCCCTGCGTGATGCGCACGCTAACCCCGTTGGAACCTTCTATACACATAATCATGTTGTTTTCTTCATAATAAAGGTGTAGGATTAATAATACCCCCAAAGCCAAGATAGTAGACTAAATAATGTTAAATGTTCAAATCAAATTATTTCCTATATTTTATAACAGCAGTTATAATAAAGATTAAAAGAACCAGCAAGGCTCAGGTCCACACTATAATAAAAACCTAACCTTAAAGTTAGAAATACAAATAATTGCTTCAAAATTTGAAATCAGCTGTTAGGCCCTAATGGAAATATTGGTGCAAACAGCTGTTTTATATGTTATTTTATTCAATTGGTTGCTGTGGTAATAAATGTAAATGTGTTGGTTCAATAGTCTAGGCCTAACCCAAGATTTTTCCGACTAAATTTACAAATAATGAAATAAAAAATATTGTTATAAAAATGAATTATAGCCTATGTTACTCAGGGATAGTGTAGCGTTTTATTTGTAAAACTATTTTTTCAATCGGTTCAGTAGTTCCAGAGATTACCCCCTACATACAAACAAACAAACAAATTTTACTTCTTAAGGTAGGCCTATTAGTATAGATAAGTGGTTGCTTATTTGATTGTAATGATTTTGGAGATAAATACATTGCCTAATGTTTAAGTTACAAGTTTAACAATTGGACCGCTGACGTAAGTTGAGCAAATTTTCAAAATTAAGTTTAGATGCCTATGATTTAGGGTTTTACCCAACAATTTGGGAAATAGGTCTACTCACGAAGGCGTTGAACAGCTGTCTGTGTGTACGCAATATATAGTAGAATTTGTTTGCGTCTAGTGGACTCGCGAGTTTGTACCACTTGGCTTCGAACCGGGTACTTGTATGATATTTTAAGTTTTGATCTATTTTGGGGAACCAAGCGATCTATAAGGTCGCGTAAAAAACAAAATGTGCAGAATAACATCCTACATTTATATTTTTAGAAAAAACTCTAAAAAATTTCATTCTCGTAGTAAAAATGTCAAAAATAGTTACTTCCGGTAAAAAAACGTACTTCCGGTTGTTGCATTTTTTTGGCTAACGAACTAGTCCGAGCGACATAGACAACCAACATGGGTACTAAATTTGAACCAAATCGGACTTAAATGCGGCCGCTAGAATGTGAACACACACACACACACACACACATATATATATATATATATATATATATATATATATATATATACACACGTCGGTGCTCATTTGCTACTCCCGACTTTGGATCTTACCATAAGGGCCACTTTAATAGCTCATTTTTCCTATGGAAATTCGCTAATAATAAAAAACTGCCAACATTGACGATGATTTTTTTTTTTGTAAATAATTTAAAATCATATACCAGTAAACACAAATAAATGAATTTTCATTTAAAATCTTTAATAAATACAGATTGAATTCAAGCAGTTTCATATTTCTTGTATTGGCATTTGAATAACAACTTTTTAGACCCACTATTTTCAATTATCAGGACAATGTGCTTGTCTTATATTTATTAAAGTCTGTATAGGTCAAAACCAAAAGGTCTAAAGAAACTTTAAAATTAATGTAAAGTAGACTACTTATTATTTGCAATTTTATTATTTGCCTCTCTAGAATATAGAGCTTTGAATAGAAGCTTTGTGACCAATTGATCCTTGATTTAAAAAATATATAATGTCAATATTTTAGCGTTTTGGATTATAAATACAGTACATGTCTCAGGTTCTTTAGTATCTCAAATAGAATAATATAGAAAATAGCAGCTAGTTTAAATAAAGGTAGACTATCATTTATAATATACTAGCTGACACGTAGGGCGTTGCCCGTAGTGGTTGGTATTTTCAGTCTTTTTAACGTAATTGTATTCTTTTTAAGTGTTCAGTCAGTGAGTGGTATTTGGCTTTTATATATATATAGATCTTAAATAATAAAAGCACTATTGTCATAATAATAAAAGATCTGAAATTATGATTTTAGTAACATCCCCCAAAATCCCCCTAAAATTTCGAATGTTTTCAAACCCTTTCTTAGTGAGCACCTATGGTCTTAGAGGAAGCTATATACCAAATTTAGTTCCAATCCGTTCAGTAGTTTTTTAGAAATCGTGGAGAGTGAGTCAGTGGGTTTTCACTTTTATATATATAGATAGATATATACAGGGTGTTCATAAAGTCCCTTTAACCTCCCTCATTATTTTTGTTACTGAAAATAAGTTAACAAAACTTTAGATATATCTTGTGTTTCACAACAGGACAAATGCCTTGACATATCTGACTCTCTATGATTTTGGATTGCTTTAGGAGGGCACGGGGGGGGGGGGGGTTAAAAATTTCAAATACAAAGGTAGGACATGTAATACAACATTGAAAAGCTTATTAAAAGAGAAACACAATGGCGCAAACTAGAGCTTAATATCTTGCTTCGTTTAAAGTAATGGACAATCAAAGTTCTAAAAATAACACACAACCTACTTATTCCTAATATTAACTATTAATAACCTGATTTGATGCTATGAAAACAATATCAGTTTCCAGAACTTTGATTGGCCATTGAACTTTGAATCGAATCAAGATACTAAGCGCTAGTTTGAGCCATTCTGTTTCTCTTTTAATAAGCTTTTCAATGTTGAATTACATGACCTACCTTATATTTACAAATTTTTAACCCCCCTAGCCACCTCAAACCCCCCAAAATCATGAAGGTTCAGATATGTCAAAATATTTGTCCTGTTATGCAACAAAAGATATATACAAAGTTTTGTTAACTTATTTTCAGTAACAAAAATAATAAAGTGTGTTAAAGGGACTTTATGAACACTCAGTATAAATATATAATTGTATGGGATTTGGTACATTCTGGGTTAGGAAAAGACGTAGTAAGTGAAAACTGTTAAAATGCAAATTTGTGTACTTATATAAATATGTATTTTAATTGTGGTTTAACTTTTACTAAAAAAACTTACTAAGTATAAGCTCAGTATAATAATGAATAACAAAGACACATATTGTACATAGACTGTGAGCGAAAAAGAATGAAACATTTCAATATTTTTGACGCAAATTACTTTAAAACACTAAAGTGTCTTCACTGCGCTCTGTAGGCAAAATGTATGAACTAACTGATTCGCACTCCATAACTGTTATAGGCAGGACTAGTGTCACTTGTATCGGCAATGTTATCATTGCTTTCAAAATGCCGACTAGTATGAAACAAGAAAAATAATTTCACATTGGAGGCCAAGTAAACATACAAAACTTCGTTCTTTCTGAAACAAAGGTGTGATTATATCCGGGAACCGAATTGGAAAATGTAATAAGCAGGGCCGGATCTACAAATTTTGCGCCTGTGGGCCCCCCAAAATTGCCGCCCTCCCCACAATTAACACTAGAAGTGTTAATGCTAACGTTTTTCCTAAGTCAAGCCATTTCGGTGCGTGTGCAAGCATATTTTCAAAAAATTGCCAAATATAGTAATTATAAACCAATCCAAAAGTGTTCAGTAGCTTTTTTGTAGAGAAAGGTTCAAAGAATTTATATAAGCCAGTCAAAAAATTACTGACGTAAAATTTACAAGTTATTAGTTCAAGAAACAAAAATATTTAGTAAAGAAAGGAAAAAGTTCAACTTTAGGCCTACATAAAAAGTAGTAAACATTTTTTGTAATTTTTTCGTAAATATAAAAAATTTCGTATTTTAGTCCTGAATAGAACTGTATAAAAATATTATTATCAATTTCAAATTTCTTATTTTGAAAACACCAGTATAAAGACTCCCAACAAAACTAGGCCTAGTATGAATAGTAATTTAGTAATATATTCCTTGACCAAATATGAAATATTATTATAAGAAAGTGTAGAGAATAAGTTAAAGAATTGAACTGTATACTTGTAAATTATTATTTCATAAAAGTATTTGACTTTGTCTTACTTGAATCACAAAATTAGATCAAACGAATTGAACTTCTCACGGACCAATCAAATACGACGTTCTGTGTGAAAAACCGTTGGAATTGCTACTTTGGGAGCGTGAGAATTCGAATTTTGAATTTCCCATTTGTCAGTATTTCTCAGAACTGTACGAACAAAACCGTTAGAGTAAATATAGTTTGCTTTACACCAAACGAAAGATTGAACTTTGGCCTATAAATAGATACAAAAAGTCTATTGAAATACGGTAATTCGAATTATAAGAGATATCTCGAACGCAAAATGTGCTGTTTTATTGGTTGAAATCTGTCCAATTGCAAAAGTTTACAGACAGTTCCATATCTATGGAGCTATGCAAGTGACTTTTGATTGGGTGGCAGTTTTAGAAAGTTAAAATCTTGACGATATTATTGTCAAAATATCCCGGTCGAGCACCATTGAGCTTTAAGCCTAATTTACACGCTAGGATAAATCGTAACAATTTATCGTTACAATAAATCGAAAGTGGGATTATGTTTACATGCAACGATTTCTTGTCCAATCTTCAATGACGAATATTTAACTTTTGCTAGTTCTTTCTTATAAACCATACTCAATGCATTAATTTTTTTAACAACAGTGTTTCTGTCTGCCAACGGATCAAACTCCTTGAATTTTTGAACGAGCCACAAGCAGGTAAAACTCCGATATAGTTCAATAAATTCAGTCAAGATCTCTCGAGGAGTTTGAGCTGCCTTGCTTTCATTTGAATAAAAACAACACAAGGTAAAAACAACACGTAAAACGGAATCAACGAACTAGTGCCACAACCTTTTCGACGAACGGCCCTTGCAAACTGAGTACTGAGTCAAATCGTAGCGATGAATGGGCGCTACTGTTTACACGTTCCAATTTATCTTTACGATTCGCAGAAATTGATGCCGGCCAGCACCAACCATCCAATCAAATTCCAATAAACCGCTACAATGTCCTGTTTACATGCAACGATAAATTGTACCAATTCGATTATAGCACAGACTATAGAATTACTACAGACATCTCACTGCCATGTTAAA
>JAGFPH010006371.1:43927-63375 GCA_018207615.1 Philaenus spumarius | reverse complement strand
ACGTAAAATACCATAAATGTATCCGGTTCAAATCCACGAGGATGATTTTACCGTGGCTTATCTTCTTATGCGAGGCCGACGGCCGGGTTTCAACGCTGCGAGCGAAGCGAATCAGTCCATAACCGAGGCTGCAAGGTCGAGATTTCCCTCTGCGAGTGGAACGAAGCAGCGCGTAAGTCGAAGCTGGAGGCTTAGGTGAAAACAAATTCTACTAAAATATCTCGCACACATTCAGCGCCTTCTTGAGTAGACAATTTCCCAAATTGTTGGTTGAAATCTAAAACATAAAAATTTAATTTTGGAAATTCCCTAAACTCTCGTCAACGGTTCAGCTGCGTGATCGAACTATTTGTACAATTATTTTCTAATATGTTTCAATCGGATAAACTTTAATTGTTTGATGTTCATAAAAAATCTTCCACAACTGTCACTTGTGTGCAACTTTATACAGCCTTCGGATATAGGTGGCCTTGAATTTTTTTAAAGATGCTAGTAAATGCTAAATTTGTTTCGTTTGTTAGTTAAATTCCCATTTGGATAATGTTTTTATTGTGTACACAAATCCTAATCTAACATTTTTATATTTTACCTAACCCCATGTGTTAAACAGTCCTATCCCAGAAGTAATTTACTGATGTACTTAAGAGTACATCATCTCTAGTGATTTAAAGAGTCCATAAGTTACGATTACATCTCACTTCAAACAGCTGCTTGTTTGAAACGCTTAGATCAGCTGATTGTTTGTTACAGCAGATTAATTGCATTACTATTAAACAACTAGTGGACCCGGCAATGCTTCGCTATTGCTTTATTTAATTTTAAGGGTAGTTATCAAATTTCATTCTTTTGACTTAAGTTATTGAATTGCAAATGGTGTTTATGTCAACAATTTATATAAACAATTTAAATAAACAATATTTTAAACAGCATATATGTAAGTAAATAGATATGTAACAACCGATGTTTGAATTGAATTATAATACAGTAAGCATTTTTCGTTGATTTTTGTTTGTGTTGTTTGGCAATCTAACCTAAAAAAGCTGTTTTGGTTTTTGAAGAATAATAACCCGATTATAAATTAGAGAAATTGGTTGCAAATAAAAGTGTTTTGGTTCATTGTAGGCCTAACCTAAAATTATGTTCAGTTTTTGATCCATAACAGTTGTTTTATTTATAATAATATGTAACAACCGATGTTTAAATTGAATTATAATATAGTAGGCCTAAGCATGTTTTATTGATTTTTGTTTGTGTTTGCTTTTAATTTGTCAATCTAATCTAAAAAGCTATTGGTTTTGAAGAATAATAAACTGATTATAAATTTGCTAAAGTTGCTATGGTAATGAATGTAAACAAACATGTGTTACTAAGCATTTTATACGCTGTTTTTGAGCGCTATGGTCTTGAGTCCATACAAAAGAGGCTGTTTAGTTTTTTTCAAATTTGAAACTTTTTCGGGAAACTTTTCAAATTTTTCTTTATATAAAAACCTAGTTCGGACTATTGCGAACATTTTAAAACAAAAAATTGCCAAATTGGTCCAGCAGTTCTCAATTGATGCGATTTCAAAGAAACAGCAATTCATTTTTATTATATAGAGATATTGTATTGTTTAAAACACTGATTCACAGACTAAAGGTACGTTTACACTTGTACACATGTCTGAGAACTTGTGTGAGATACTTGTTTGAGAAACAAGTGTGAAGTTTGCGTACACAAATCACTATACTTGTTGAATCACATTAGAGCATTTACACTTGCTCACAAGTTGATTTTAACATTGGATTTAACATCCCATATATTAGAAGCCCTAATATTTTCTCAATTAGTTGCAGTGTTGTTTCCCGACTCCAATTAGACATAGTAACTTTAAGTTGAAAAGATTAAAATGAAATATTAACGTATTTGTACACAACCCAATGAAACCTAACCTACAAAAAGTATTCTTATAAATCAGCTGGTTTGGAAAAGCTTCAATAATCACCTCACACAAGTCAATGTTTAAACAAAATTTTGTTCACTCAAAATGTACGAGGAAATGTTGAAGGTCACACAAAAAGTTGAGCAAATGTTTCTGGATTTGTTAATTCCACAAGCATCTCACACAAGTTCTCATACATGTGTACAAGTGTAAACGTACCTTAAAGTATACTTTTGAATTCTGCTAACAAAAGTACATTTGTTCTTTCCGTATTATAAAAATGAGTGTAAGTGTACATATATTATCAAATGTATACTTTGGGAAATGCAAAAACTGCGCATTTAACATTTATACCAAGTAAAACTCTGTTTCAGTTGTTAATGTCAGTGTTTGATTAATAATATTAGTGCAATGTTTGGTTAATTATAAAATAATATACTAGTTAAAATGTTGTCTGTTGTGGTTTGTGGTTTAACTCACCGCCAGCAATCCTTTTTGAAGTAATCCTTCTGTTTACATATGTATCACGACACGTGTTTCGGATATATTATTCGTCCATCGTCTGGTGATAAAAATAATTAAAAACACACTTAAACACATTCAACACAATACAACATAAATAATACAGTCACGTGTATGCGCGCACAATTAATACATATAACATTTTCCCCCTGTCTCTTGGCTGACATTAGGCAGTGCACTGTGTGTCAGCTGTTACCTAAACATGCTTAGCTGGCTTATTAGCTCGAAGGTGGGGGTAGCATCAAACAGTTTTTTATCGTTTAAAAGTTCATCAGGGTGCTCTAGTTCATTTTTATAAATGTGGTATTCTTCTACGCGGTTCATATAATTGCCTTTAATGCACTTTTGTATTATTTCCATATTGTTGTCTATGTTTTTATATGAATGGTCACGATTTACCAGATGTTCTGCAAATTTTGATTTTTCAGGGTGTTTTAATGCCTGAATATGTTTTTTGTATCGTTTTGTAAAAGGCCGTCCTGTCTGTCCCACGTTGAATTTATCACATGAACTGCAATTTAATCTATATATACCAGTGCCCACGAATTTGTCCTGTTTTGGTTTTGTGTTGGTATTCAGCATATGGTGTAGGTTTCAATTGGTTTTGTAGGCTATTTTGTAACCTTGTTGTCTAAAAACGTTGGCTATTGTGTTGTTAAATTTTGGATTATGTTGTAATATTACAAATTTGTTGTCCTGGTTTCTATTTGATTTAGTGCTATTTCTCTTTTGTTTCATTTTTCTATGTATTGTATCTATTGTTTTTGGGTTGTATCCATTTTGCTGGGCAATGTGTTTTATTATGTTCAGTTCCTCATTGTAATCGGTCTCATTCATTGGGATTGAAATCAGTCTATTGACCATGTGGTTGTAGGCTGCCATTTTGTGTGCCATTGGGTAATTGGATGTTTCATGGATGGTTTGATCTGTATTTGTGGGCTTTCTGAAGATTTTGAACATATGTTTTCCTTCGTGTTTTGTAATTGTTAAGTCCAGCTAATTTATTGAGTTGTTCTGTTCTGTCTCATGTGTGAAGTTCAAGTTGGGGTGTATATCATTCAAATATTTGCTCAGCTCCATTGTTTGTCTATTACTGCCCCTAAATAACATAATTATGTCATCGACGTATCTATGGTAATATACAATATTATTATTAAATTTATTTTGGTTTGTCAGGATGAAGTTGTTTTCAATATGGTTGAGAAAGGTTTCGGCTAGGATTCCTGATATAGGTGAGTCCATTGGGACTCCTTTACTCTGGCTGTAGTAATGTCCGTTGTGTTGGAAATAATTCTGTCTGGTAATCTCTTTGATGAGGTTAATTAATTCACCGATTTCCTGTGTGTTGAATTTATTGTTCATGGTTAAGTTGTCCTGTATTATTTGAATTGTTTCATTGACTGGTATGTTAGTGTATAGATCGCATATATCAAAGGAGATGAGTCTCATGCCTGATTCAATTGTCGTGTTTTTTTATTTTTTCTATTAGGTCTAATGTGTTGGTTAGACTTCTATAATTGTTGTCTAATATAACTTTATTACGCAAAATCCTGCCTATGTATTGAGCTATCTTGTATGTTGGTGCGCTCTTGAAATTGACTAGTGGTCTGATAGGCACTCCGTCTTTGTGGACTTTCGGCAATCCTTTTAATGAGGGTGATTTAGGGTTTGTCATTTTCATATGAAACATCTGTGTGTGGTTAAATAAGTGAGTTGATTTGTTAATCAATTGATTAATGGATTTTTTGTATTCAGTAGTGGGGTCTTTACTTAATTGTGTGATCTTTTACTATAAGAGAATCATGTTGTGTCAGTTTCGTCCTTATATTCTTGGCAATTAATCTTTCAGAACTTTTGTACTTAGGTTCAATGGTTACCTCTATCCTTGTTAATGATTTTACTTATTTTATCATTGATTACAAACCGCACTAAATTTTGTTTTTCCCTTGGTATAGATAGAACAGCGCTCTCCATCTCTAGTAAAGCACGTACGTCATTGTGATTGTTTGTGTTGTCATACACATTGTGTTTTAGACCTTTATTCAACAAGCTAATCTCTGGTTGTGTAAATATTACGTCACTTGTGTTAATGACCCTAGGATAAAACTGGTGTTTGATCTGAGTGGGTTGAGTGGGTTTAATTGTGCGCGCATACAAGGGACTGCATTATTTATGTTGTATTGTGTTGAATGTGTTTAAGTGTGTTTTTAATTATTTTTATCACCAGACGATGGACGAATAATATGTCCGAAACACGTGTCGTGATACATATGTAAACAGAAGGATTACTTCAAAAAGGATTGCTGGCGGTGAGTTAAACTACAAAAACAGTCATTTAAGCATATCAGGTGCTCTAGATTACCTATTGTAATAAAATGTTGTGTTGATTTTATTTACTGTATGATATGAGGTTACGTGAAGTATTGTAGGTTACACGTGATAACTGTTCCTTTACATCACTCAGGGGATTATACAGTACAAACATCCCCTTCGAATGATGTAAAGAAGCAGTTTCATCATTTTGTAACGCAAATATCTATTGACACATTTAATATTTGAAAACTTGAAAGTATTTTTTATTAATTCTCACATTCTTATTGAAAGTTTAATCATAATCCTTCGCAGACAAATCTGAGCAGATTTTATTACAAATTTGTGTGCAGTACGTGTAAATAAACTTATTTTTGTAAATAAATTTGAACTTTAAAGGTTCAATTTGAACTGTTCAATGACTTGCATGTTCTCTCTTTACATCGTTAAACGTAAAATATGTTCGATACATTAATTTTAAAAGAACTGAACAAAAAAGAAATATTCTTTTGCAAATAAACACAGAAATAATCGATTTGTTATGTTATCAATACTAGGCAATCAATAATTTTTCCCCCGTTTGTTTCTTTTGTGTTACAACTTTCGCTTATTTTGCATTGCTTAAAGTTTGCTCGACGGCAGAGAACAAAGTATTGGCAATATTTGTAACTGAACAAATCGTGTTATTGTTCTTAAAAAGTAAAATGTATGTAATTTCCAAACCGGTCTACAAAATACGCTGTGAAATCAAAGTTGAAAGTAAATAACATAAAAACCATCGAAATATTAACTCAATAAGCGATGTGTATAAAAGCTACATTCTGGATAGTCAGTGTGTTATAGTTTTGTTGGTGATTACCAGAGCAATGTCTAACCTCTACGCGATTTTGGTAAGAAGAATTTTGTTTTATAGTTTAAGTTTCTCTTTAAGCAACACCATTTCTTTAGTTTAGGCTGAATACATTTATTTCCACGTACATCTCTCTCTTTGTTCTAGTAACGTTGTAACACATGTGGCTAATTAACATTTTAAAGTTTATTAACATGCCTTAAAACTCAAGGCGTTATCTATATAAATAAAAATAAAAATATTCGTTTGTTCAAAATATCAAATCTCCGAAAGTTCTACAAAAATTACTTAGAAATTTTTACACAACATTGTATTCGAATACAAGCAGGTTTTTATATACTTTTTTTTTAACTGCACCATTTGTTGAAAATAAAAACAACAAAACGTATACTAAATATTTGACAAAAATGTGAGTGCCATTAAATATGTTTAATGACTATAACAGTAACAGTAGTTTGCTGTTTCTGTAATATTTCCATTCAAACTTTGAAACAATTATTTGTATCGTTTAGGTTAGGTTTGTGTAAAAAGCGCCATCTGTTGGACGTAAAAACAACACAACCTATACTAAATATTCTATGGAAAAGGGTGCCAAATAATAAATAATTATTAAATGTGTTTAGTTTTATTACAGCAATCAGATGTTTGCTCAAATATTTCCATTAACAGCTGATTTCAAAATTTGGTACAATTATTTCTATTTCTAACTTTTAGGTAGAGTTTTGTTTAAGTGTAGACCTGAGGATTGTTGATTTTTTAACCTTTATTATAACTGATGTTGTAAAATATAAGAAATAATTTTATTTGGACACTTAACATTATTTACCATCTAAGCTTTGAGATTATTATTAATGTAAAGAAAACATAACATATTGTGCATAGAAGGGTCCAACGGAGTTGGCGTCCGGAGCACGCATGGATCTCCCCTAGGAAATAAATAATAATCAAGTATATACATATAAATAAAATTGAAGTGTCTGTCTGTGATTTCAAAATATACGCTTTTTCTAATAATATGGTTATTAGACCATATAATAATATGGTTAATAATATGGTAGACTATTATTATTTTTATTGGGTTTATAATCTAAAAATAAATTTTATAGTTTTTTAAATGTTCAAAACAAACAGCTGTGAAAATCTAGGATTAAAAAAGTAAGACAATTATATTAAGATTACATACAAAATACACGCTTTTCAGATTTGTATAATATAATAGGTCTATTTGTACTTTTAGTAAGAATTTTATACATACAGTATTTTTTTAAATATACATGCATGCCGCCTTAAAATGCAAGCACTGAAGGGTTAAGAATTTATTACTTAAATTAATTTAATTTTACTTTAATTTTAATTTTATAGTTTTTTTTACTTTATAGTAAATATTATGTTTATTTTGATTAATTCCTAACAAAAGGTTTCATGTAAAGTTATTTCGATAAGTCAATACTTTTTGAGTTACTCATGATTGAATATGTTGGTTTTTCATTTAAAAATTGCAAGTTTTATGAACAATTTTTCAAGAAAACCTTACATTTTATTTGATAAATTGCAATGGACAATAAAGAAGGAAGATTTCTTTGTAGGTGTCATTCGAACAGAGCTATAGCTGGTTGAAGGTGACTTCTTGTCAGTCGAAAACTGAAGTCGAAACATCCAACGTTCATTAACGGGAAACGACAAATTTTTCGGGGGAAAAATATACGTAATTTTCCAAAGTTCATGAAAAGACTTTTTAAATTAGTTTTTATACAAGTTTCTACCATACAAACTAAGGGAGTTACGATTGAAATAATTAAAATGGGTAGCCCATTTTTTGAAGAAAAAGTCAGCAATGAAACCAACGGCTTTATCACAAGCATTGAAATTGATGATAATCTGTACTAATATTATAAAGCGGTAAAATTTTGATTGTTTGTATGTAGGGGGTAATGTCCGGTTGAAAAAATAGTTTGACTAATAAAAAGCTACACTATGCCTGAGCAACACAGCCTACAATTAATTTTGATTTAAGGGTTGAAACAACCCCTAAAAAAATAAATATTAATTCTTATACTTTCCTTAAAGCTAGAAAGCTTAATATTTTGCATTTATTTCTTACAAGATACATGGAAAAAGTAAACTAGATTTGAATTTTGTCGCGTGCTGCTAAGGAGTGAAATGTGATGACAACCCCTAAAACATAAAAATTAATTGTTATATTTTCCTTAACGCTAGTGAGCTGAAAATGTGTACATTTATTTCATACAAGATACATAGAAAAATTACCATATATATAACTTAAGTCGCATGCTGTTAACGGGTAACAAAAAACACACCCTAGTAGCAACAGACCTTATAAAAAATCAGTTTGCTCCACCGCAGGGGTTGGCGAGCGAAGCGAGCAGGGACCAAGCTCTCTAGTCCGTTTATAATTTACTTTCGTTTGAGTGCTAGGACCAGCTACCCCCGATCTCTTTAAACTAAAAAATATCTAAAACGAAGAGTTGAGGGAAGTTAACGTTAAATCAATCGTATTCCTTGAAATTCCCTGCAAAATGGTTTTTGGAGCGATTATATAACTTAACATTTATAAAATTTATGATTGAAAAAAATCACATTTTTTCAGAGACATTTCGGAACATGTGGATTTGGGGCATTGATGAATTACCATTGAACACATAGCCCACATTATTAATAAGTAAAAGTATATTCTCGTATAATTCACACTCACACACACGCACATACCCTCTAATGTACCATGAAACATTTAACGTTATTGGAAAATATTTATTTTTTCATAAGGATTGTTTTTTAAGAGTTAAAAGGTTTACCCCATCAAGAATTATGTTCCAGAATTTAGAATAATGTTTATTCTACTCGCATATGCTCCAATGATCTCAAGCTAAAAACATCTTACATCAATAATTTTCACAAGTGTCACAAGGGGTGTTTTTCAAGGGTTGAAACGTTGCAATAAATAACAAATTATATTATAAACAGTGAACGGATTTTTAGTTTCATATAAATACATTTCATGCTGTTGAAAAATATGTTTTTCTTAAAATTTCATCACAATTACCAAGGGGTGGTTTGTAAGGGTTGAAACCTTCTAATGCATCTATCATGTTCCTGGACAGAAACAATCTTTATTCGAAAATTTTCAATGTTAAACAATTAAACTTACAGTTTTGCAACAAGGGGTTGTTTTCACTCCTAAAAAACAGTAGCCCACAACAGGATGAGGTCACTTTTATTTTAACCGTCATACACTGGGCACACAAGCCGGAGACTACCGCACGATTTTGATTTCTTCAAAAGTTTGTAGACTATGTTACATAATTCTTTAAGCTGGCTCGAACAAAACGCTATTTGTCAAAATCGGTTTAAGCGTGGATAAGATTACGTCTACTCTGCCATTTCGAATTGTTTCAAACTTTTGTAGCTCATGTCACCAACCCAGATTCATCTAAACTCCAAAATATGTTTAGTTTTGTACGAACATAGATTACATACAACGACAGGGACTAACTTCATATTTGCTTTGCCTTTATCAGGTAAAAATTGTATACGCGAAATAAAATTAATAATATTGAGTCCTTATAATTCGGTCCTTGAGTATTTAATGTGTGAGCTTAAACTAAACTCGTTATAATGAATTTGTTTGGAATAAAATTATTAAAAAAATTAGAATAAAAAATTCAGTTTCTTTCCCAGTTTATTTTCATAATACATCTTATGGTAAGTACTGACACTAATTTAATTTCTTTAAACGCGTGACAAACAAATTGGGACGGAAGGTGGAAGAAATTTGATAAAATATTATTTCCTTCAAAGTCACAAGCCTCCTATATTCTTCTCATATCTGAAGCTACTAAAAAATTTTCGTCACTAGACAATATTCATTTACAGTCTAATATTTTCTTCCTACACTTACATTGCATTTAAATTAAGTTTTATTTTCAAAAATTGTTTGTGTTTTCAGGCTGTTTCTGCGCTGTTCGCCGCCCTCGGACACGCAATATTTCTCCCTTGGGGAGGATTTAACCAATGGGCAGGACCAACTAATTATAACCCTTGGGGAGGACTTTCTTTCCAAGGCATAAATCCATTCAACCCAAATAATAATCCTTATTATGATCCCATTTACTATTTTAACAGATTCAACAATGGTAATGGTTTCAGTAATAACGGAAACAACGGCAATAACAATGTTAATCCAAATAACAATCCTACCGGTAACAATTTTAATCCAAATAACAATCCTGCCAATAACAATCCTACCAGTAACAATAACAACCCTGATCAGAATGGTGCAGCTACTAACACTACTGCTGGTTGAAGACAAATTAATAGCTAAATGTAAATACAGTTAATTTGTTATTTTAAAAGTGTTTGGTTTAAAAAATTAATAGAACAATTTAATTGTATTGTGTGTTGATTATTATAATGTTTATAAAAGTATAAAAACATGTGTAGTGGAAATATTGACGTTTACCTTTCCTAAGCTTCCTTAATCATTATTTTGTGTTGTAATTGATTTAAATAGCGTCTTAGAACGTCATGAGACGGCTGGCTCTGACAGTAGCGCCGACCTCACGAGGTTTGGATCCCTCACAATGTGATGGTTCTAGGAGTTAAGCGCTCCTAGGTTTTAAACTGCAAGAGGGGTTGATTTTTAAAATACAAACGGAACTATGTTGAATTGATATAACTAAGGCTTATTATAAATGATTTTTTTTTCAGCAGGTAATCAATTCAGAAATGTACATTCACTTTAATCTTTTCTTTTTTTTTCAAAATATGTTTATTAAATAAGTTAGTTCTTTAACAAACACAAAAATTAAATACATTAAAAAAATATATAAGCAAGAAAAAGAGGGATACATATATCTATGCTTTTAATCATTAAACAAATCAAGGTAAAGTAAAGTAACAACAATAACTCTTTTTATGTCTCATATGAAAATAAGCAACTACAAAACAAATACTATCTGTACTAATATTATTAAGAGGTCAAATTTGCTTGTTTGTATGTAGAGGGTAATCTTTGGAACTACTGATCTGATTAAAAATATATTTACTAATAAAAAAGCTACACTAACCCTGAGTAACATAGGCTATAAATTATTTTGATAAAAACATTTTTTATTTCAATATTAATTTGTAAATTTAGTCGGAAAAATTTGACGGACGAATCATCACATGCATTTACATTTATTACCACAGCAACCAATTGAATAAAATAACAGATAAAACAGCTGTTTCCAATATTTCCATTAATAGGTGATTTTAAACTTTGAAGCTATTATTCAAATGTCTAAGTTTTAGGTTAGGGTTTTATTAAAGTAGACCTGAGCCTTGCTGGTTCTTTTAACCTTTATTATAACTGCTGGTATAAAATATGCGAAACAATTTGGTTTGAACATTTAACATTATTTACCATCTTAGCTTTGGGGTTACGATTAATAATATTATAAAAAAGGAAAAAATGTTTGTTTGTTTGTATGTAGTTGGTAAGCTCTGGAACTACTGAACCGATTGAAAAAAATAGTTTTACTAATAAAAAGCTACACTATTCTTGAGTAACAATAATGTTAATTTAATTGTTAAAACAACACCTAAAACAATAAATATTATTTTTTATACTTTCCCTAAAGCTAGAGAGCTGAAATTTTTTGTATTTATTTCTTACAAGATACATAGAAAAAGTAAACTGATTTGCATTTTGTCGCCTGTTGCTAAGGGGTGAAAATGGGATAACCCCTTAAACAATAAACATTAATTATTATATTTTTCTTAAAGTTGTTAAACTGAAAATTTGTACAGTTATTTCTTACATCATACATAAAAAAAAGTATCATAGATTGACATTTTGTCGCGTTCTCCTAATTGGTGAAAATGTAGTAAAAATGTTGGTTGTTATACTTTTCTTAAAGCTAGAGAATGAACCCTTAATAAATTAAGTAATTTAAAAATAAGAAATCACTATGTTATATCCTAATTTAAATAAATAAGACATATTATAATTTAATAGTAAGGCCTATTTATATAAAATAGCCTGTTTGCACTTGCTTCGACGCGAGTCACCGAGGGGGATGGCGAGCGAAGCGAGCAGGATGTGGAGCCTTCTAGTTGTATATACAAAAATACAACTTTTTGTCAAGAAAGAAAAACAACCCAACATATACTTATTCAAATAAAACTACAGTATACACTTTAAAAAATACATGTA
The DNA here is from genome assembly GCA_018207615.1 of Philaenus spumarius. Lineage (NCBI taxonomy): Eukaryota > Metazoa > Arthropoda > Insecta > Hemiptera > Aphrophoridae > Philaenus > Philaenus spumarius. The sequence goes on along the minus strand of JAGFPH010006371.1, from coordinate 51,558 downwards.
AATATAGGACGTCCTGATAAGAATCCGGTTAAGACCCTCATTCATACGAAACAGAAAAGCAAACTTATCGATTTTAGGCCCTAATAATTGAACTATAACTTGTAGTTAACATAAATTATATAGACCTAATTAATAATATAAACAATAACACATCTTCTTATATCAGTTCCCAGCCTAACGCAATACATAATAATATAATTGCTTATTCATACAATTTTATTATTATTAGAATCATGTATCTGTATATATATAATTCTTCTGTATGTGTGTATGTGACTGAATCCCTCCTAAACGGCTGGACCAATTTTGATGAAATTTTGTTTGTGTTTGTTTGGGTCCGTGGATGGTTTAGATTCACAATTAGACCCGGGTGTAAATAGGGTTGCTACCCCTGTACAATAAATATAAATTAATTCCTACAAGCTATAAAAATACAATCTTGTAATATGTAATATTATTTTTAAGGGATACATAAAACTATTTGCAATTTGATTACTTAAGTCAAAGGGAGTAAATGGAATAAACCCCCTTAAAATTAATTAATAATCCACTTACTTTTTGTATAGTCTCAAAAACTACTCATCTAATTTCATTTAAATTAATTTCACATTTTACGTATAAGTACCAGGATTTTTTGAGAGAATATGGTCACTACAAACAAAAAGATTTAAATGAGGTAGCTACCCCTATAAAATAAAAATAAATTGCACTAAATTCCTACAAACTATAAAGTCAACAATATTTAATGTTATTCTTAATAGATATACAAAATCATCTGCAATTCAATTACTTAAGTCAAAGGAATGAAATGGAATAACTACCTTTAAAACTAAATGAAGCAATAGCGAAACATTGCCGGGTCCACTAGTCAACTTCTAAAAAAGCTAGTAACATACGTACGTGAGTAACATATAATATAACAGCTGATTTCACCCATAATCTGTAATACTTAAACAAAACCCATTGTAGACTATACTTTGGGGTCATGTTTACAACTTCAACCATTATAATTTCTTACGAAGTTGATTTTTTAAATATAAGTTATAGAACTAATGTATGCTATAACACGTTATAAGATTTGGTTTGAGGTTATAAACTGAATATAAATTCAACATTTAACATTAATATATTCATTTGTACAAATTTAAAGAAGAGAAACATTCGTACAGCTTCTTATAACATATATAAACGTATTCGATAGATGTTTATATAAGGGGGTGAAAAAATGTTCTATACTATTGCTCTCCAAAGATGTTCATCGGAAATAACGAGAAAGAAAATAGGCTTCTCGTTTCAGTTCATTTTATCTGTGTTCCCTGAATTTGAAAGCAGTTTAGGGGTAGTTTGCACCCCAAGCTGTTGAAAACTTCAGATAATCTCACTACCCCGTTCATTTCACCTCCCACCAAAAAATAGAGGAAACATTTTATTTTTCTTAATTTCCTAATTTTTCGTCAAATTAGAGGTGTTTTCATCCCCTACGGCGAACCCTTGTGGTGCATTTCTTGGTAGATTTCTGTGGGGCTACTAAATTTCTAAATGTTAATCATAATTTGTGCATTCCATAGCATTATTTGGAGGTGTCATAAACGTTGTTTTTTCGCATTTTTTAGGGATGAAGCCGAGATTTTAGAGCCGCGGGACCACGATTTTCGGAATCAGTGACCCAAAAAACATAGAGTACAAGTGGTCTGAGTCCGGGACTCATTTCCTGAAGTTTTAAATAATTGACGTGGAACGGCTGTACCCCAGAGAGTATACTTGTCAGCACACATAAATGTAACATTAAACATTTATGCAAATTAACATGAACTAACATATCAATAATTTTTGGATTGACAATAAGTTGACTTTGGTTGATCACATAGCAAATATTTGCGCAAAAATTAGTAAAGGAATATTTTATATTTAGAAATTTGAAGTTAGACTGCAATCCTACTATTTTATTAACGGCTTACTATCGTCTTGTATATCCATATCTGAACTGTGGAATTCTTCTTTGGGGAGATTCGTCAGTTCGGAATATGCTAAGGGTTTTTGTCTTCCGAAAAAAACTATAAGGCTTATGTTATGGAAAGTCTTAAAAACGATGAGTCATGTAGAGTTGCTTTAAAAGATCTTGGAGTTCTTACACTTCCGAATATATAATATATACTTGAGGTGATACTCTACTTTAAATTTAAATGTGATCATATCCAAAATAAAGTTATAGTACCAGGCAAGCTAATAATTATCGTGCTAGCACAGACTGAATAATGGGCGCCCATATGATATTTTCTAGGGGGAGGGGGACTAGACCGAGTTAGGGGATTAAGGAGTACCCTCCCCTCCTTCGGCAGAAGGGGTCCAGGAAAATGTTTGACCTTCCCCAGAAAACTTTTAAAATTTGGGAAGCCAATTTGGCTGTTCAGATGAAATATCAACCCACACAGCATTGAGTTACCTTTACACCGTCAATGAATACAAAAAGCTACAACACGACTAGAGGCCGCACTAAGTATAGTAGTAGACTAGTAGTGAGCCAGCAGTTCATGCTTGAACGCTTGTAAAAAATAAAATAAGAATAATGTAAAATCAATCGGCACATAACATTTAAAACATATTTTAGTGCTAATATCTTAAAAGAAAATACCTAACTATGATTAATAATATACATATTTTCCATTCCCTGCATATGTATGGGCTATTACAATAGTATCTTTACAATAGTATCTTTTAATATTTCTGCTGCTAAATGTCTTGCATGCGTTTGTTTTTCAATTAGAAGATGGGTTAGGCATGGGGAATCCTCTATCGTCAATATTAAGTGAAATATTTTTACAAAATTTAGAAGACGCACACTTAGAACAAAAATAATCCAAAATTATAATTGCAAGATATACTTAAGATATGTAGATGACACATTAATAATAATAGACGATTGTAATGAAAACACAGAAGAGAAATTACTTGAACAATTAAACGGTATACATAAAAATATTAAGTATACAATGGAAAAACAAATTAACAATTCAATTATTTTTTAGATCTAAATATAACCAATCACAAAAATAAAATAGAATTTGGAATATTTAGAAAAGAAACGTATACTGATAATATCATACATGCGGAATCAAATCACCCAATGCAACATAAATTAGCAGCGTTTAGGAATACATAATAAATAGACTACAGGCAACACCACTCAACAAATTTGAATATAAAAAAGAATTAAACATTATAATGCAAATAGCAATCAACAATGGATATTCACAGAAAACAATAGACAAACTTGTAGAAAACATAAAATCAAAAAATAAAATAAATAAGCCTACAGATAATAATAATAAAAAAGAAAAATGGACATCAATAACTTAATGGGGTCTACCCGAAACGCGTCAGGCGAAGAAAAGATAAAGCTAAGAAAGGCGGATAAACAAGAAGACAAATGTTTCAAGCATCTTAGCAGAAATAATAAAAACAAATGCAGTGATTAAGTTATGTTTTTTTTCATATTCAGCTTGTAAAATGTCTTTACACGCATTTACTATTTTGGTATCATAAATGCAAAGTTCTGTACAAGAAATATTGTTTGTTACATAAATACAGTTACAACCTTACTCTGGCTTTATTGTTTATTAGCAAATTAAAAGAAACTAATAGTGGGAGATATTAAAGGAGATTTTTAACGGCGGAATATTAAGGCTGAAAGTTTGTGTATAGAAAGCTAATATAATTTTCAAGGATCTAAAATAAGTTCTGCAATATAGTAATAAACAATTATTTAAAAATTAAATACATGTCGGTAATTAATCTAATAAGTTATATTTAGCTGTATATACAAATATACTCAAAGTATGCCTTTCAAAACCGTAATTGTAAACTCCAAGCGACAGCCTAGAAAGCCTAGAGCAGTCGCCGAGCCGCATAAAGCTGTCTCAATCAACCTGCCGTATTAACCAAACGACAAAAGCAAAAATAATAAAAAAAATATTTTCATACGATTTTACTATTAAGACAACTTTTATACGCTTCGGTAATTCACCTGCCCTGAAAATACGCAATTTCCCAACCATCTAACTTTTTCATGTCACGATTTAAAAATCACTGTAAACTGTCAACTTAATTTAGATATTACAACTGCATTGAATTTAAAATTAATACTTTCAATTACACCATTAGCATCCGCACCTAATATATTTTGACTGTGTTAAGTTTCAAATTTGTATCTTTGCGCTAAGTATTGTAAAACGAAGTGTGGTTGAAAAGTGCTCACTAAAAATGTACCCGTGTTTGGACCGTCAGTATGCGGGTTTGCCTAACTCAAGATGGCGACAACTACAAGTGCTTGTTAGTGCATTTGTCCCTTCTATTATTTTTCTGTGTTCGTTGTTTGAAACCAATATGGGTTTATGGCAAGGCTGTGTTTTAAGTCCATTGCTATTCTCCTTAGTTGTGAACGATTTGGCCGATAGTTTAGGTGGAGGATGCGATTTTGAAGGATTAAAGGTCAGTGTCTTTTTGTGTGCAGATAATATTGTTATTCTGTCCACTAATCCTCTTATTTTGCAGAGTATGATATTTTTCCTCTTAACCTCGAAAAATATTGCAATAAGTGAAATCTTAGTGTTAGTTTAAATACATCTAAAATAATAGCTTTTAGGAAATAGATAGCTGCAAAATGTACTATAAACGCGGGATGGCACAACCTTTTAGGGAACGACAAGGTCCCGCTCAGTGCTAAGTATACATGTTTTAATTCTATTGTACAGGCGATTTTATGCTACAGTTCCCAGGTCTGGGGTCTACAAGGAAAGTGATGAATTGGAAGGAGTGCTTAGATTATTTATAAAAAGAATATTTAATTTCCCAAATAACACACCAAATTATGTTTTGTTTTAGAAACAGGGTTTGAAAAGGTTCATTTGTTTACATTAAGAATTCACCTGCATTTTCTTTTAAGGGTTTTACTTTTACATGCGAATAGATTGCCAAACATTCTTGCTAAACAAATAATAAAAAAATTAATTTACTGGTGTCAGGAGTGGAAAGTGTTAGGATATAAATACGGGATTGATGTGGATATGAGCAATATTGATAGGTTACGTGAAAAGGTGCTCAGCGTTATTAAAGCGGTCAAAGTTACTTGGAAGGGAGAATGTTTAAAGAGGGCATATCACAAACAGTACCGGGACCTTGACCTTCGACTCGGCAGAAGACATTATTTATCTGATAAATACGGTATCCAAACAATACGTTGGATCATCAAAGCAAGGGCGGAACGTGTTGATTTAAGCTATAAACCGTGGTGTAACGATAAAATTTGGTTATGCTCCTTATGCACCTTAAATGAAAACGAAACAGTTTAGCATTTTATTGCTCGCTGTCCTATTCTAGCCGATATAAAAAGTATGTGCTTTTTCAAAATCAATTTAAAACGGGAGGAATTTGAACGTTTATTGAACGGGAGAGGTTGGTGGAGATAAGGTAAATTCATGAAGATTGCGTGGAACTTTAGATGGCAATTAAAAAATGAATTTAATTTTTAATTGAAACCGAAAACAAAACGGGGATGGGGATACGTAATTTTGATATCTTGATTTTTTTGGGAAAAAAGGAATACTGTAAATCATTTTATATATGTAAGTAATTTTAATTATATTAATTTAATATTATAATAAATTTATTAATTCTATTCTAATGTATATTGAATATTTGTGTGCGAGCGTGAGTCTCATTATATATTATATACGTATGTGTGCTTTGATGGATGGATGGATGTAAAATAAATAAATATAAGTGGACCATAGTGTAAGTAATAATAATAAATGACTTTGCCAACTCAGCTGACGGTAAAATGACTATGCTGTAACAACAGTGCTATGTAAAGAACAATTTTATTTTTCATTTCCTATAGTTGATGATCAAATGTATGTATTTTTATTTCTATTGCAGTATGTATGGATTACATGCCAAAATAAAGTACATTTTCTATTCTATTCTAATCCTTTTGCAGATAAAACGGAGCAGATTTTATTCAAATTACATTAAATAAACGCTACCAGAAATTAGCACATACTTTCTCACAAACATATTTAAATTATTAAACAGATTCACTGTGACTTCATAATTGCATTAAAGTATTAGAGTAACTAATAAATATAATAATAATAATTATTATTATTATTAGCTAGAGCGAAAACTATTCGATCGATTTCGAACAAATTTGCACGAAAACACGTCAATTAGTCCTGTATGGATACACGAAAAAAGCTTTTGAAATGTTTTAAAAACAACCTTATTTTTGGCCAAAATATCAGTTACTATTATTAGCTAAACGAGTATTTTTAGAAAGACGGGGTTTTTTGCATATGGTAGGGTACATCAAGGGCCAAAATGTGTCAAAACCTTTTTTCGTGCATCCATACCTACATACAGGCCTAGTTGATATGTATGGTGCAAATTTGTTCGAAATAGATCGAATAGTTTTCTCTCTAGCTTTGTATATCCTCTTTGTTTTCTCTCTAGGCAGACATTTTGTGAAACCCACATTTTTGGGCTCAGGGGGGTCCCAAAACGGATATTTCCACAAAAATCTCAACATCGATTTTTTGCGATCACTATACTTTCTCTATAGGTACTATAGTATAGTGAGAAAGTAAAAATTCGAACTTTAAATGATCAATTTGTTCTGTTTAATGACTTGCATATTCTCTCTTTACGTCGGCAAACGTAAGATATGTTCGAAACATATGTTGAAAAAAGAAGAAATATCAATATCCAAATAAACACATAAATAAGCTATTTGTTATTTTATCCATACAAGGCTATAAATAATTTTTCGCACGTATTTCACAAGTTGTTCCTCTTGTGTTTCAACTTTCGACTATTTTGCATTGTTTAAAGTTTGCTTAACGGCAGAGAACAAAGTATTGGCGATATTGTAACTGAACAAGTCGTGTTATTGCTTTTAAAAAGTAAAATGTATGAAATTTCCAAACGGGCCTTCAAAATATGATGTGAAATCAAAGTTGAAAGTGAAAAACATAAAAACCATCGAAATATTAACTCAATAAGCGATGTGTATAAAAGCTACATTCTGGATAGTCGATATGTTATAGTTTTGTTGGTGATTACCAGAGCAATGTCTAACCTCTACGTGGTTTTGGTAAGAAGAATTTTGTTTTGCAGTTTAAGTTTCTCTTTAAGCAACACCATTTCTTTAGTTTAGGCTGAATACATTTATTTCCACGTACATCTCTCTCTTTGTTCTAGTAACGCTGTAACACATGTGGCTAATTAACAGTTTAAAGTTTATTAACATGCCTTAAAACTGAAGGCGTATCTATATAAATAAAAATGTTAAATGTTAATGTTCGTTTGTTCAAAATCTCAAGTCTCCGATAGTTCTTCACCGATTACTTGGACATTTTTACACAACATTACATACGAATACAAGCAGGTTTTTACATAATTTTGTATATATGTTTTTCTATTAAACATATACTACATTCTCGTATACTACACAGTTACAGACACACACACATGCACCATTAAAACACTTAAGCTATGGGAAAATATATATTTTTTCATAGATGTTTAGGTTTAAAATGTTTACCCCATCAAGAATTATGTTCCAGAATTTAGAATAA
>JAGFPH010006371.1:27730-42335 GCA_018207615.1 Philaenus spumarius | reverse complement strand
CCATAAAAGTTATTTAAAATAAAAGCAATTTGCCATTGAAACACGCTTTTATTACCGTACAAATAGAATAAAATAAAGCTAAACATAGAACAATTGCTGGTACATTTTCTATTTGAAACTGAAAATAATTTATTTATTTCCAACCACAAAAGCACATAAAAACTAATTATTATCTTGGAAATTGACTGATTACAATTTTCCGGTAGTTGTGATCAATAAACAAACAACTAACTAGTTATACAAAAAAATATTGAGTTAAGTCTTTCTGAAAAGGTGCGCAGTAACACCCTGTAGGGTACAAACAAGAGATAATGATTAAAGAATGAATTTACATAATGGTTAAGTACCACAAGGTATACTATTTACAATATTTACACACAAAACTAGATAAATATTATTACTAACTTAACAATACTCTACTGAACAAATGATTTTACAACATATATTATTTAAAGTACATAATTACAATTTACCAGTAATAGTTGTGAATAATGAACAAAACAATTAACTAGTCATACAAAAAATATTGACTGGGCTTCGGCGAGTGTACCGCGCTGGGCGCAGAGTTTGATGTTACCAAAATGGCAAGATAGTCCCGAGCAGCGACCACAGAATTAAGGGGGCACTCCACCTTAATATATAAAAATGAAAAAAAAATCACCTAGGTTTGTTCACTGTGGTTTTCTGAACAATTTGATATGTAATAAGTATAGATAATGTGCTTATAATTAGTTTATTTTATCTAAAAACGAAAAGCGTAGGCCTACATGTATATTCTCCAAATAACCGAGTCTTTTTCTAGGCCGTTTTCCAAAAGTTTTGTTTCTCACGTTTTCATTTACTGTGGCAGACATAACTCAAGTTGTATTTGAGATAGCCTCATAACTTTATTTTTTTTATTTTGAAGAGGACATTTCATTGTAAACCTGTAGTATTATACACTATTTCCTATAATAAAGATTTTAAGAAATGATTAAAAAATGATTTTACTAAAATTTTTTATACAAAAATTAAATAACATATTTTTTACAGAAATACTTTATATAATTGAATATCCATACTACAGGTTGTAGAATGGAATGCCTTATTCAAAACAAAAAAATTAAAATGAGGCTATCTCAAATACAACTTGAGTTATGTCTGCCACAGTGAAGCCTAGTTAAATCCGTAAAACGGGGGGAGGGGGAGTGGGGAGCCGAAACTTATAGCATAACCAGTCTATTTAATTCTGTGGACCCGAACGTCGGCGGCCGTCCAGTGCTCATTCACCCGCCTTCTAACTGACTCTGCGAAACTTATTATGCACATTTTTCAAGTTTTTCTTTATTTAAAAAAAAGAAACACCTTCTTTATTTATATGTCAGGAATCACTTGACAAAAGTAGTGACTTTCTTAGGCCAGTAGACTATTATTTTCCAAGTAACAGAAACACATCGATAAAGTAATAGTTTTGTATTTGTACTTGTTATATACTTTGTAATTCATAATTATGCGTTACTTTTTCCTACAATAAAGAGGCTTTATTTATTCACTTCTATACAGTATAGTGAAGTAATATTAATACACGGCTTAATAATTGTCATGATATATAGTTTGCAAAGCCATGTTGATGTTGTCATTGTTTGTTACATACTTCGTTTTTCGTTATTAGCATAACTTTTTTATATTATGAAGAGGTACCGTATTATTTATTGATTTCTACACAGTATAATAACGTAATGTTAATACACTTAAATATCATTTTATATAGTTTGCTAAGTTGATTATATGATAGATTATGTTTAGATTTAAAATAAATCATTAGTATCATACAACATACAACATTCTAAATCATTTACATTTAATCTTTGGGTGGTTAATGACAATACATTTGTGTATTAACGGGGAAAAGCAGCTAAAATGTATTACTAAAGCTAAGTAAGTAACTAAAGCTGGATTTACACATGTAGTACTGTGCGCATACCGTGCGCGTACTGTACCGCTACCGTGTCGTGACTGTTTCAAATAAAAAATGGTCTAACCCATTTGAATTATATAGACAGACTGTTTTCAATTTACACATGTAGGACTGTGCGCGTACCGTGCTCAGACTGTACTCCCTTCGACTGCTTCCAAAACGATTCTTCAAGGTCATGACAGATGACAGTCCGACACGGTCGGCGCACAGTACCCCACAGTCTAGAGCGGTCTAGACCGACCGAGACTGCTGTAAACTGCCATTGACTGCCGTAGACCGTTCTAAGCAGATTAGAGATGGAGGTGTGGATAACCGGCTACAAATCAACATTTCATTTAATGTTTGTCCTTTCGTTGGTGAACATTACTTGATTTTAAAATTACGATTAATTTTTAAAATTTGATCAATTTGAATGATTAGTTAAATTTTATTGGTTTAGTTTACTTTATTATTTATTACTTTAATTACTTTATACATTTAATTTTGTGTGTTATTTGTTTGTTTATTATTCTATTTATTTTAATTTTTAATAATTTGTGATAAATTTTAAAATGAATGAAGAGAAATTAATTTTACTTGTTAGTGAACATCGCGCTCTCTACGATTTAAGTTATAGAGACTATGACAATAACCTTATAAAAGACAATTTATGGGCACAGATCGGCAGTGAATTGGGTACTTCACTTAATGACTGCAAAAATAAATGGAACTTGCTAACTAGCTACACAATTAACAAAGTATATTTATATAGGCCTAAATAAAGTGTAAATAAGAAACATTTTTGTATTTAATTTTAATAAATCAGCAAACCTCAATGTTAAGCCTAGTCTCTCTTCTGGTGAAATGCATCGCCGCCATTTGATGTTTTCTTTTGTAAGCTCAGGTCTTAATAATTCCATTAAAAATTCAAACTTATGGGAACTCATTCGAAAATAGTTTATGAACTTAATTGAATCTTCTTTTAATTTATTAAATATTGTATGGAACTCTCCCTCCTCTTCTCTAGCTCTATATAAATTATGCACCCAAAAGGTTTTTCTTCTTTTTTTTTTCTTCCTTTCTTCTTCTTGTAAGAGCTCATATAAGCAGCAGGCAACAATTACGTTCTCTTTGTCTTGATCCATGGTAGACACTACGTTTCCCGTCAACGAACGAAAAAGTACTACGGTCGACAACAGTTCGGTATGAGCACAGTACCATATGTGTAAATCGAGACGGTCGAAGACGGTCGAAGGCAGTCGCGACACAGTAGCGGTACAGTACGCGCACAGTACTACATGTGTAAATCCAGCTTAACAAAACCTTAGAGACAATAAATCGTGTGCGAGTACTATAACAAGATGGTCGGCGTGCGCCGTGAGAATTGAGCGAGATTCTGGTGCGCACTTAATCGTATCTTTAACCTGCTGTAAAAACTAAACTACATGAGTTAATTTATTGAAAAAAACGTGTTTCATAAAATTTAACTTGTTGGCTCAAACCTTTACGCTACTCCTCGTCTCTGACCAAAAAACAAAAAAGTTCCTCACAGAACAACTTTTTCATGTCACAATTTAAAGTTCCATATTAAGTCCTAGCTTTAGTAATTTATTTATACCTTTAAAGATTTTTTATAATTAATATTTTTTTTACCATTATCATCCCACACTAATATTATGTGAGTGTGTAAAAATTCAAAGGAATCAGAGTGTTGTAAGTGTTCAAAACAACAGTGTATTTGAAACACGCGTATCACAATTTTAGCGTCACTCCGAGCCGTTTCGGCTTTCTAGACGTTCCCGTGATGGCGGACTTAAACTCACTTTTCAAACTGTACAAGTAGGTATAGGCAATGTCCAGTCTATTTTATTCTATAGTCGATGGTACAGGTGAAAGTTAAATAGTGACTGCGCTTTTACCCTCCACTTACAAACTATACATTTTAATTTGATGTACTCTGCTTCTAATTTGTGTGTTTCCTCAACATTTTTCGAACCCCCCCCCCCCCTCCCAATGACGCAACCTGCCCCCCCACCCCCCCCCCCCTGTGGGCACCCCTGCTATAAATCATATTTAAAAAAATCAACTTCACAAGAAATTATAACGATTGAAGTTGTAAACATAACCTTAAATTATAATATAGACTGGGTTTAAAGATGATGGGTGAAATCAGCTGTTATATTAAATGTTACTCCACGTACAACAGTACACGTTCCTAGGTACACTAGATTTTATAGGAGTTGATTTAGAAACAAAAAATGCAGTTTCTTTCCAAGTTTATTTTCCTAATACATCTTATAATAAGTACTGAGACTAATTTAATTTCTTTAAACGCGTGACAAACAAATTGGGAAGGAAGGTGGAAGAAATTTGATAAAATATGATTTCCTTCAAATTCACAAGCTTCCTCTATTCTTCTCATATCAGAAGACACTAAGTAATTTTAGTCACTAGACCAGTCTTTATTCATTTTTACAATCCAACATTTTTTTCCTACACTTACATTGCATTTAAATTTAGTTTCGTTTTCAAAAATTGTTTTTGTTTTCAGGTTGTTTCGGCGCTGTTCGTCGCCCTCGGACATGCATATTTTTGGGGAAGCTGGGGAGTTTGGGGAGGACCAAATTATAACCCTTATAATAACTCTTGGGGAGGATATTCAAACCGTTGGGGAGGATATAACGGATTGAGTCTTTATGATCAATATAACATTTTTAACAGAGTCTGGTATTAGACAACAACGGTGATAGTTTCAATAATAACGGAAACAACGGCAATAACAATGTTAATCCAAATAACAATCCTGCCAATAACAATCCTACCAGTAACAATAACAACCCTGGTCTGAATGGTACAGCTACTAACACCACTGCTGGTTGAAGACAAATCAATAGCTAAATGTAAATACAGTGAATTTGTTATTAAAAGTGTTTGGGTTTAAAAATAAACAGAACAATTTAATTGTATTGTGTTGATTAATATAATATTTGTAAAAATATAAAAACATGTGCAGATTTAGTGTTGATTTTTACCTTTTCTAAGCATCCTTGATCATTATTTTGTGTTGTAATCCTTTTAAATAGCGTCGGAGAACGTCATGAAACGGCTGGCTATAACAGTAGCGCCGACCTGACAAGGCTCGGATCCCTCGCAATGTGCTGGTTCTAGGTTTTAAACTGCAATATGATTTGATTTTAAAAGAACTATGCTGGATTGATATAAGGTTTATTACAAATTAATTTATCAGTAGGTTCTCAATTCAAAAATGTGCATCACTTTTTCGTTATGTTTTTTTCAGAAGAATATCTTTATAAATTAATTTAGTTCTTTAACAAACGCAAAATTAAATAAAATTTATATTAAAAAAATATTATAAGCAAGAAAAAGAGATATAAATATATCTATGTTTTTTAATCACTAAACAAATCAAGGTAAAATATAAAAAAATAAACTGGGTGTGCTTAAGACCACACGTTGGAAGTGATAACTTCTGTGACTACCGGGTTTTTTAACTCGGTAAATGTGTACAATTATAAGGATTATAAAAATGTAGGCATATTTGTTAAAAAATGTTTAGTTATATCCGTTATTATATATTTAAAGAAAGGTAAACATATTATCTTTTAATTACTTTTTATTTCATATTGATGGACTAAAAATGATTTAGGAGTTGTTAATATTACAGTGAAGAAATTAATAAACAAATATGTTATATGAAGATGTACGAATGTTTCCGAAGTTGAACAATAGGTATCTTCATCTTTAAATTTGTATAAACGAATATATTGATGACAAATAAATGGTTGTTTTCATATGCAGTTTATAACCTCACAGCAAACTTATAACTTATTATAGAATATATTAGTTCTATAACTAATATTTAAAAAAAAATCAACTTCACAAGTAATTAAAAATATAACGATTTAAGTTGTAAACATAAGCCCAAAGTATAATCTACGCTCGTTTTTTTTAAAGAATTACAGACATTGGGCGAACTCAGCTGTTATATTATTATATTATCCAATTCTTATGTGTTAATTTAATTAATATGGTAATGATTGTAAATGCATTTAATATTCCCTCTGAATTGTGTCTACGCAAAAAGTTCGTGATGCGAGATTTCAGAAACATAGTCAAACGAAAGTGCGGAACGGGCTAATACAAGTTATCACTTCAAAAATAATAGGACAAACTTAAAGTTGACACCTTGCTCACATACAAAATGGCAGCCTGTCAAATGTCTAAAAGTTATTTTATTTCATTGTTTTCTTTCACATTGGAAGAAGAATAACGCATCAAAATGTATTGAAAAGGTTCGGTTTTGGTTTTAACCATTTAATTATCAATGTAACTTAAATGCATGCTGCATAAAAATAAATTATATGTTTGTTCGTAAAATTGTAATGAATTCTTGCCGAGGATAGACTATGCCAGTATTACACGTCTGTATATTCGCTTGTAATTTTTGTAATGTGTTTTAAATTCTTGAGAGGTTGTTGTTTTATATATTTCATAATACAATTTCAACTTCTCCCTGGATACCAGAATTCCTTTGGTTATCCACTTCTTTGTCGGTTTGTTATGCTTTACTTTTAATTTAATACTTTTTAAAGGACAAGCAACATTAAGAAAAAACATAAAAGTTTGGAAAATGAATTCAAATTTATCATCTATGTCAATTAAGCCATCAAATCTCTCCCAATCTTCATTTTTCAGTAAATATTTTAAATTATTAATATTTTTAGGGCGATAATCCCTAAATTGTTTAAAGAATGGCTTGTTGATGATTGGTGATGTAATGTAATGAGTAACGAAAAAAGTGTTATTAATTGGTTGCTATGGCAATGAATGTAAATACATTCAAGGAACATGTGTTTTGGTTCATCAATTTAAATTAAGAGACGATCGGTTCCGTCCGGCGAACTTCAGATATTATAGTCAAGAGCTGAAATACATTCAATAATCATAAAATGTTGGTTCATCAGTCTAAGCCTAACCTAAAATTGCTGTGTGTATATTTAATTTATTTTACCTTCCTTAGCGGCAACATACATACAATAATTTTAGGGTAGGCCTAGAATGTAATTTTAATTTCAACATGTTAGCCCATGGATTGGAAAATTTTATCAATAAATTTAATAGGTACAATACCTGCTTTTTTGTCTTATCTAATCCTAAAATCACTTTGTGACTAATGCTCTTGATGCTGGCCTATGCTTATTATGGTTACAATATTTTGAATGTATGATATAATGTTAAAACTTTAATATACCGAAAACCAACAATTACAGACCAAACAATTCACGCTACATCCCAAAATCCATATTCCCCAAAACACCTTAGTATATAATAGCTTCGTCCACCGCCTTCTTTCCATTCCTCTGAAACAATCCGACTAGGACCATGAGGTGAGTGTTATAAAACATATAGCTCTGTCCAACGGATACGATACCTCCATACTTGACAGTCTCATAGTAAAACGTAAAAAGAATAAAACAAAGAAAAAAAACAAAGAAAAAACAGTCTTACATCTCTGTAAAATATGGCAGCCTGCTGAACAACACCTTAAGCAAAGAGATGTCAAAAAATTATGTCGTCACCACGTTCAGAACGTCCAACAAACTTGAGTCTATATTGAACAGAACTACTAACAAACAGCTCGTCTCAACACTACAAACTCTCCTGTAATTATTAAATCAAGTTATTACATATTTTAAACAGGACGTCCTTTTATAAAACGGTTTAAGGAACACTTACCAAAAAGAAGCCAGGGGACCGTCATTTCTAATTTAGCGGAGCATCTAATAAATAACGACCATGGTTATACAGATTTTTCCCAAAACATGGACATACTACACGTACAGATGGAAATATATGTAAAGAAGCGGGTCGCGCAGGCAGGCGATTGTGTGTGGAAGGGAGGAGAGGTATGCTATGTGTGTCGGGGTGGGGGATGTGACTGCTGCCAGTACTCTACTACCCAGTCTGTTTTTTACGGCCGGAGGGGGGCGCATGGTTTACTGTATCACTGATTTCCTACTAGTGGAACAACTCGGATGCACATCCATTTTTGTTTGTACACCACAAACAGAGTAAAAATAAGTAATTCTTTCTTTATCACATAAATAAACATGTCAACACTACAATGTTTTTAGGAACGGTAGTGTACTAGACAACGAGACGAACGTCTGTTACCGACTGACTCGCTACACTGACCTAAACGCTGTTAGCGCATGCGCATTGGCCGTCCCTGCTTCTACGCTTACAGCCAACCGCTTCATCACATATATTTCCATCTGTATGTAAGAAAGTTTGTATGACTCATGGGAAGAGTTTGCTGTTTATAAAGCGGCAAAAACAGAAAATAAACACCTATTAAACGACAAGGTTTCCTTCCCGTCGATTATTGTGTTCGACACGGTGATAAAATTACAGGGTTGTAACGCTTCTCAACCAAACAGTGATAAGGACTAAGGCAAAGGGAAGGGATAGACTCCAAACCTAGCCACGGCAGTCGTATTGAACGTTTTACCGTGATCGGTTAGCGTGCTTAGGCCTAATCCAGGTTTTTAATGTGTTTTTTTAAAAAGTGTTTTAATATGTTTCGTGACGTGTTTTTGTGATTTTTGTTTTGTGTAATGACTTTAATGTATTTGACGACCTCATGAGGGGAATTATTTTTATTTATTTCTGTGATCTGAAGATGGGTTACCCGAAACCGCGGTAATCACAAAGTAGGATTGGATAAGACAAAAAAAAGCAGTTATTATACCTATTCAATTTATTGATAAAATTTTAAGTTTACAATGAATGGACATTGAACTGTGTTTACAATCTTAGCTTTGATGTTATAATTAATTCTACACCTTTATTATAAATATTAGGGGGATTCATGCAACCTGTGTTAAGTATTGTAAACGTTGTAAGTGCGGTAAAATCGAGAAACTCGTTTGACAGAAGTGTGTTATTTAGAGTCGATAACACACTCGATTTTACCATGGTCTGGGGTCCTGTAAACCAGTGGTAACGTCGTAAAACTCTTGGGGAAGGTAATTTGAGGTTTTCAGCTTGAATCAACAAAATAGGTTGTTTGTTATAATTTTGTTTTTCCCTTTTTCCTGTACTTGTTTTATTTGAGATGGAAAATAATAATTTCGAATCCAAGAAAAGAATTCGGAAGGAATCGGGCAAACAATGGAGCAAGAAAAATAAACATCTTCTCCTATCTTTAATTTCCGAGAATCCGACGGAGTTTTAGATAATTTTCTTTCTATTTTTTACTTTCTTGTTAACACTCCATCTGGAAGTTGGATATTTCTATACTGGCAGGCACAGTTCTACTACAGGGACACATTTTCATTTAAACAGCTATCTAAACCATTTTAGTAAAGTACATTTTTGTATTTTCGTGTTCAGAAAAGTAGGCTACAGAGGACATTTCTGTGTATTTGATTTTGTTTGAACAAATATGTTAGCAAAAAAGAACCAAAAAGAGGAAAAATCTTCTTATAAATATAAAAAAAGTGTAATATATACATTATTTAGTAAGTAGGGAAGAATATCTCTTTTACAAACTAAATAATATGCTATAATTTTACTTTTTTGTGTACTTACAGCTCTCAGTCCTTTATTTTTCTTTTTTATTCCCTGGTGACGTACGTTTCGCCTTTTCTATTCAGGCATTATCAAACCTACACTTCACTAGTACTTTACATTTGTTAATGCGCGTCAAGTTTTTAAAATGAAACACTTATACAAAACATTCACAAACAACATGTAACACATAACACAATACAACACTCGATAGGGACATTTAAATTTTATTCATAATTACGCGAGCCGAACGTACGTGTGGCCGCGATCGTTTTTTGCAAGCTACTGATTTTCCTTATTAGTCCAGTGTGCTACCTAGCTTAAGTTGGAGGGGGTCCATCTTTGTCAAATATATTGTTGGATTGGAATAAGGTTTTTTCATTTAATAATATTGTTGGGTCTATTTTAGTGTGTTTATAAATTTGGAATTCCTCCAAAACGTTCATAATAGGGCCTTTTGAGCATTCATGTAATATTTGCAGGTTTTTGTCTATATTGGTGTAACTGTAGCCTGTTTCTATTAAGTGTTCTGCAAATTTGGAAAGTTTATTATTATTGCTGGTATTCTTATTTGGGATATGCTCTTTAAATCTGGTTTTGAAGGATCTTCCGGTTTGGCCTATATATTGCATGTAGCAATCATCATATGTTATTTTATAAATGCCGCTTGCGTCATGATGGTGTTTATATTTTTTATTTTGCGTTATCGCTTGACTTAAGTTGTTAGTTGTTCTATAGGCAAGTTTGTATCCTTGTTTTTTGAAAATTCTTGCTGCGACGTTGTCCAATAAATAAACCTGGTAATTTATTCCAATATATTTGATTTTTTTCCTCAGTTGGTTGCCTTGTTTTTCCCTTCCTTCTAATTATTCTGTCTACCATATTGTGGCTGTATCCGTTTGAGATGGCTATTTGTTCAATAATATTTATTTCATTGTTGAAATCGGGTTGGATCAGTGGTATGGATAATGCTCTGTGTATAAGACTGTTATATGCTGCTAGTTTATGAGTAAATGGGTGATTAGAAGAGTTGTGGATGGTATGGTCAGTTTGCGTAGGTTTTCTATAGATTTTAAATAAAAATTTCTTATTTATTTTGGTTATAGTTATGTCTAAAAAGTTTATGCCATTGTTGATTTCCGTTTCACTGGTGAACTTGAGTTAAGGGTGGATTTTATTCAAATAATTTTTGAAATTATTTATTTATCTTATGGTACCTTTGAATAGGCATATGGTGTCGTCAACGTATCTATGGTATATCATTAAAAAATTTGTTTACTGGATTTATTATGTATGTATTCTTTATGTGGTTTAAAAAAATTTCGGCCATGATGCTGGAAAGGGGAGAACCCATTGCCAATCCTTGGGTTTGCATGTAGTAAGAATTATTGAATTCAAAATAATTCTGCTGTAAACAGGCTGTATGAGTTCGTTGGACGTGTCGGTATCCATTGTTTTGTTGTTGTTAAGATTTTCTTTTAATATTTCAATGGTTTCAACAATTGGGATATTGGTGTACAGGTTTTCAATATCGAATGACACGAGTTTGTCACTACCTGTTATTTCCAAATGTTTTATTTTGTTTACGAGGTCCAAGCTGCTTTTTAATTAATAGTTTCTTGTAATGGTTATGCTATTTCTAATAATTCTGTCTAATAGTTTGGAAAGTTTGTAGGTAGGTGCGTTGGTAAAATTGGGTGTCCGGTTTTGTGTAGTTTTGGTAATGATTTTAATTTGGGGGCAGAAGGGTTAATCATTTTAATATATCTTTTCTGATTATCATTAAGGATAAGTTTACATTTATTGATTGCTGCTTTTATTTCCTTATTGAATCTTGTAGTGGGGTCTGATTTAAGTTTGGTAATATCATTTTTTGATATGAACTGCTCAGTTTTTTCTACGTACTCCGAAGTAGGCATTATAACTATCGTGTTACCTTTGTCAGCCTTGGTAACAGTAGCGCTGTAAGTACTTAGTTTTTGGGAAATGTTATCAGCTAGACGTTGTTCATTGAACTGATTGGATTTGTTTACCTTCTTATTTTTGATTGTTTGTTTCTCAATTTGATCACTGATTAAACATCGGGTCATGGTTTGTTTATCATTAGGTAAACATTGTATTGCTGCTTCAATGCTGACAAGGGCTTGTTTGAAGTTTGCATGTTTAGGACGGATATTATGCTTTAGGCCTTTGTTAAGTAAATTTACTTCTTGGGTACTGAATTGAATATCTGTACTATTTACTAGTCTAGGAAAAAATGTATGAGTATTTGAAAACTGGCTATTGGTTTTATTGATGCTTTTCAATTTGGCGTCCATTAATTTAGTACATTTATTTTTCATTATGCTTTTCTTTTGTCTTATTCTATTGTTTACGTATTCCTGAATTGAATTAATTAATCGATCGAATTCAGTGTTAGATAGTATTTTGGTCAACATTAGGTGGGTGTTATAAATTTCCTTATTTAGATTTTGTTTCTTACTATGTAGGTATTTTATTTCAGTGTTCAACCAAACGAGTTCTGCTGTTGTTTTTGCTTTTTGTGCGGCTTTTGATTTAGAATTTATGTACACATGTATATAATTTGGTATTATTCCGTGTTTCTTGCATAAGTTATTAAATTTTATATTGTGAATGGTGTTATGTAGTTTCATTTGGTCATTTCTGAGTAGAAAAGGCGAAACGTACGTCACCAGGGAATAAAAAAGAAAAATAAAGGACTGAGAGCTGTAAGTACACAAAAAAGTAAAATTATAGTTAAATCAACCAGTTCAGTAAGGCAATCAGAAATAATAAAGAATATGGTTAAGAGGCATATTCTAAACTTTAGTGATTTAGCCTAGATCACGAAAACACTAAATATGTTTCCAAAAAATGCAGAAAATGAGGCCTAATTTTATCTAAAATATAATTCACAAATTATAAAGTGTGTAGGGTATTACAGTTCAGTCTAAAGAACTGTAAAAAGAGTGATGTAATCAAAATAATGTAATAAACTATATACCAAATCAATCTTTAGAATGTTTCGAGTACAGTAATACATAAAAATATAACAAGTAATTCCTTTTTTCTAAAAAGAACCCCTATGAATGAACCCATTTCATATTGATTATTATGCCAGTAATACATTACTCAGGTAGGCCTATTAATATTCTTTAATTTATTATTTTTCGGGTAGTACAGTAATTTCTGGAACCTCGGAGGAGACAAGGCTGCAGTTATCCTGAACATATTTTTATTGCCATTTTTTTGTTATTAGAAATCCTTCTTTACAAAATAAATAAAAAATATATTGATTAATTATCAAAATGGTGTTTTTATTTACAATCAAATTGAACAATTAAATGAGGAGGACTTTTCCTTTCTACTTGTCTTTGGTGTTTCAATTAAAAGTTATTTATTTGATCAAGCACACAAACTCACAAAACCTGAACAAGGACAACCTTACTTTAGCAAATAACACTTTAACACATTTGCACAAGGGGTCCTTCATTCAAAATTCAAATAGCAGTTTAGCATGGTAACACATTAAGCATTTACCACAAGTTGCATGCATCCCCCTATTAAACGTATGGATACAGTAAATGTTTGTATAAAAAACAATCTAACAATAAACGGCGATTGAAAGATTAAAACTATGTGTCTATGTTGCCGTTGAGGCTGGTAAAAGAATTGAAGAAAATGCGTGATGGACTACGTTCCTGACGGGGGTCCCACGAAGGCACACATTTACTTTTTATTAGAAAAGACTTTTAAAGTGCCCTCAAAGATTTTTGACTTTTAAAGACTTTTAAAGATTACTTATAAATATTTTGTGCTGTCTCACAAAAAACTGATTTTTTGAGAGGGGTTAATAACGACTCATAAATCAAAATTTAGTTTAACCAGATCGTATTTGTAAAATTAATATAAGTTCTATACTGGATTTTTTTACAACACACCCTTTTCATCCGACAACAGTAACGATTCACGATTCCCCGCAGACCTCTTCAATCGACGATCCTGACTTCTGAACGGAATCTCGGGTAATTAGTTGGAACATGCCACGGGAGCCTGTGTTCAGTTAGAGAAAGGAACAATTAATTATTGTATCGCGCCAGAGTACAGTACAGTCACGAAGTATACTAATTAAGGGTTATATCAAGGTACAATACCTGCAGTTAGCCTTCTGAAGGTGATATCGTGTCCATGCTTCTTTCCCAAGAGATCTGCTTCCATATGGTGTACTGCGAAAATAAAATGATGGTGAAACGGCAAACGTAAAATATGTAAGAAACATAAATTTTAAAAGAAGTGAAAAAAGAAATATTCTTTTGCAAAGAAACGCTTAAATAATCGATTTGTTATGTTATCAATAATAGGCAATCAATATTTTTTTCGCACTTAGTTCATAAGTTGTTTCTTTTGTGTTACAACTTTCGACTATTTTGAATTGTTTAAAGTTTGCTTGACGGCAGAGAACAAAGTGTTAGCAATATTTGTAACTGAACAAGTCGTGTTTTTGCTTTTACAACGTAAAATGTACAAAATTTCCATACTGTTCTACAAAATATGATGTGAAATCAAAGTTTAAAGTGAACAACATAAAAACCATCGAAATATTAACTCAATATACGATGTGTATAAAAGCTACATTCTGGATAGTAGGTGTGTTATAGTTTTGTTGGTGATTACATGAACAATGTCTAAACTGTACGCTGTTTTGGTAAGAAAAATTTTGTTTTGTAATTTAAATTTCTCTTTCCTTTAGTTTAGGCTGAATACATTTATTTCCATGTACATCTCTCTTGTTTCTAATAACGCTAAAACACATGCGGCTAAAAAAACATTTTAAATTTTATTTACTTACTTCAAAACTGAAGGTTTTATAGGAAATAAATAATAATCAAATCTATACATATAAATAAAATTGTAATGTCTGTGATTTCAATACATCGTATTTAGCTGATATTGATTTTAATGTTTTAAACTTATTCGCCATCCATTTGCATCAGATTAATGGTTGACCGAATTAAAGATAAATTTTTTTAAAGTTTATGGAAATCGGAATGAATATGCGAGAGAGACAACGTAAGT